>JAKSZT010010858.1:2104229-2128731 GCA_026826555.1 Tolypeutes matacus
ACACCTGGACACAACTACCCGGCCGAGTTGACACATTAGCCTAACCACCACACCTGACAATGGAACCAAAGTAACTCAGTGAGTAAATATTAGTTTCTACAGCAAATGGAGCTGAAATAATTGGATATTCATATCAGAAACAAAGAAAATATTAACCCTGCCTTATACCTTAGAGAGACATTACTTTGAGATGGATAATAGATCTAATTATAAACTTTGAAACTATAAAAAATTAGAACAAAGGAAAAAGTCTTTCAGATTTGGGGGTAGGCAAAGGAAACAATGACCAGCATAAATTGGACATTATTGCTTTTAATAAAAACCGACTCTTAGGAAGATAGGCAACATTAAAATGTGAAACGATAAGCCACAGACTGGAAGGCAAACCATAATACATATAATTGACAAAGAAGCTCTATTCTGAATCTATAAAGAATTCCTATGACTCAAAAATAAGAATTCAAAAAATAAGTAAAACGGGGGGAAAAAGGCTTGAATAGATACCTTACAAAATGGCCCATGAACATATGAAATGATATTTCATAACATTAAATTGGTCAGTGTCAAGTAATACAACCATTTGGAAAAATTTGGCACTTTTTAATAAATTTGCATACACTTACCACTTAACCCAGCACTTCTACTTCTATGCATTTACCTAAGTAAAATGAAAACATGTCTCCACAAACCTTGTATGGAATTTCATAGTAGCTATATTTATAATAGCCAGAATCAGGGGTATAAAACAAATTCCAACTACATGTAAATGGTTATAAATTGCAGTTTATCACTCAACCATAAAAAGGAATGGATTAATCTCAAATCATTATATTGAACAAAATAAACCAGGCCGAGAAAAGTACACACTCTCCATGATCCCATTTATATGAAGTTCTATGACTGACAAAACTTTATGTTTATTAGACATCAGAATAGCGATTATTTAAGTTGAGGTATGGCAGAATGACAAAAGGAGAATGAGTGAAATTTTGGGGGTAAAGGAAATATGGTACTTCTTAATTGGTTACACTGATTTATACATTTGCCAAAGCTCATCAAACTATAGATTAAGAATCTGCCTTTTATTGTATATGAATTTATATCTATACTTTTTAAAATGAAGATCATTGTTTCTATCTTACTAGATAAGGAGTGAAAGGCATGCAAGCAGAAATATATATGACTATAAATAGGTAAAGTTTCAAGTCTATGTGTATACTATGAAGAAGGAAATACTACTTACAAACTCTAATATTACTGTAAAGGCACATGACACTAATTATACTTTTTCATGGAAACACTTCAGATACATAAAGACAGTGCTTGTTTTTATTTAAAAAATACTTTGATCCTTATTTTTCTCCTCCAGACAAGAAGAGCTGATGATGTTATCAGATATTCTTTAGTTTATCTGTGTTTTGTAATTTCTTCATATTTGAGATATAATAGTATCTTTATAGGGTGCTAATTTACTAAGTGTTGTAGGAGTTTTAAATCATGTTAGAAATATTAGGTTTGCAAATTTTTTAAAGTGACTTAGTTTCTGTAATGTGGATTGCTAAAAGAAAAGTAAAAAATTTGTTATGACATTTAACCATCCCTTCTTCAAAATAAAATAACCATCTTCACTTTCCCATGTATGAGTTATTGTGAAGTTTCTATGAGAATATTTTGAAAGCTGTCCTAAATTAGTGTTACACAAATATGTGTAAAGATAAATTTGATTGAGAGAATGACAATTAGGACTTGGGGAATGAATAGTCAATATATATTTTAAGAGTTTTCATTATTTTTTTCTGGGTTTTAGTGGGTGGGTGGAAATGATTGTAAGAAATTAAGACCAATAACTTTTGAGATTTAATTCTATCATACATCTTATCCATCTTATCCATGTCTTATTCTCACAGAGCTGAATACAAGTCCCACAAGTACTTGTGCCTATTCACAAAGGTGGAAAGCACAAGCAATGGCAGCCCATACTCTAGTAGGGATTCCCAACTGCAAAAGCAAGCTCTCAGTCAAAAAGTAACCAATAACGGAGGCATGTGCCAGGACCATTGGAGGCAACAAATTGTTAGAACCAAGGAAAAATGGATATTTAAATAGGTTCAATGTTATTTGATCAGAGATTTAAATTAGAGTGCCACATCTAAAATATAAAAATTGGCAGCTAAGAAAAGAATTCATTGGAGATTGTGAAAATGAGAAATATAATTATTGAAATAAGAGAAAAATCAAAGCTGAATGAAAATTTATGATGTGGAAAATTAGAGGAGGGAATTTTCCCAGCACTCAGAATACTGGGATACATGGAAAGTATATAGGGAAAGCAAAGAGAGTTGAAGAGTAGACACAGGTGCTGATAACTCCCTGGCAGAGTTTCAGAAGTGGAGAATAAAGATAAAGAAAATCATGCAATTATTGAAAAAATGAAAGCTGAAAATTTTCCACAATTAAAGGTGAACACAATCCTCATGTTAAAAGACCTCATGGAGCATCAAACAGGTTATAACAAAACCCATACTTCGTGGTGGGAGGTGTGGGAGGTGGGGAACATGGGAATCCCAGTGGGTTCTGTGTAATATTTTGGGTAATCTAAGCACCTCTTAAAATATATGTATATATATATATATATATATATATAAGTAACATTTTTGTAAGCAAATACACATATATGCATATATATTTATATATCATTTTGCAAATGTTTGTATGTATTGTGAGAATTTTGATTTTTACCCATAATAAAAAAAAAAAACAAAAAAAAAAAAACCCAAACTTCAGAGGGAGAAATCCTAATAACTATTGGAGTGAAGAAATAAATACCTAAGAGCAATACAAATCAGACTGAATTCAGAATTAATGTCATCAATATTTAGACCAAGAAAATGAAGAAGCATTTTCTACAAAGCATTAAAAGAAAATAACATTGATTTAATAAAGCTCATATCCAGACAAATTGTTTTGCTCCCCACAATTTGAATGACGAATAAAATGCTTAGAAGACAAATAATTACTGCATTTATCCCCAACACACTCTCCCTGAGAGATTCTGGAAAATTTACTCCACTGATGATGAACAGATCCAGAAGGAAAAAAGTAGGGGCAAAAAGCTATGTTAAACAAATAAATTAATAAATTCATTTTTTGGACATATATACATTTAAAATGCAAGTTTTTAATAATAATAACCTAGAAGAAAAATGAGAAAATAGTGTGAGGGGTAGAAAGGAATTATGAGGAGATAATTGCCTTGTGAGGGTAATGTTATATTCTTAGAAAAAGTGTGTTGGCATGATTATGCTTGGCTGGGAGTAAAATAAACCCAAAATAGAAATGGCATACACAAGAAAGACGTTTACTTCTGTCATGTGAAAGTCTACAGTGAGAGCAATTCAGGAATAAGGACCCTTCCCTGCTTCTTTTCCAGGGAATTAATCTTCTATTTTGCATCCCCCACTCCCTGCCCCATACACAGCATTCTGAGTTAACTCATGGCGTAAGGTATTGGTTCCAGTTCCAAATATCCAATAATAGTTCATCCAACATAAATGAGTAAAGAATTAAAAAAGGTTGTGGAACATAAGGCATAGGTCAATCGTCTTTTAAAAGAAACTGCTACAAGAGGATTTAGCTGAAATTTCTCTGGCAAGACTTCAGTTACATGACTCAGCTCACTGAGGTAGGCTTATACTGTGATCTTTGGGTGGCCATTTACTCTCCTAAAAATCAGAGGGTCTATTATTATAGAAGAGACGAAGAATTATTATTGGAGAACCAACAGCTCTTCATACCACAATGTGAATGAAAAACAAGGAGATCACCAACTGTTAGCTATAGAGAATAGGTAGCAGTAACATTTTGATGATGCTCTTTTATCATTTATAACAAATATTCTACAACATTGCAAGGTGCTAGTGGTAGGGTGATGGATGGGAGTCCCATAGGTTATGTATGATTGTTTTGTAAGCTCACAACTTTTCTAATTAAAAAACTTAAATAAATAAAATAGAGAAAACGTGATCTGTTCCAATGGGAGACTGAAAAGCAGAAATGGAACAAAAGAAAGCAGGATAAGTAAAAACTACAGATGAACTATGCAAATTATCCCCACAGACACATCTATGTTTTTAACATTGTTTATGTGCCTTGCAGCATTTAGCATTGTCTATATCCCCTTATTTATATTTCCCATGAATCCTGGAATCATATTTTCAGTTTATCCCACAAAACTGTGATCAGTTCAGTATCAATATTAATATTTTATTCTTACTATCATCATTTCCTAAACATAGGAGGCACTCAATAAACATTTGTTTAATAAATATTGGAGCTTGGAGCAGGCAAGTGTCAGAGACTTTGGATTTAAGGAGGATGGTTCTTGGTGATTTCTCAGAGGAAACCATGCTGCTTAGGCCTCTTCACCATCAGTAATGCCTATTCCACAAAGGACAAATTTAAAAGGAAATTTTGTAAACCAGTGGGTATGCAAGTTCATTAACCTAGATTTTAAAGTAGATACTGGCCAAGAGATAGGAAAAACAGGTGTCACATTTTTTGTATTCAGGATGAGAGATAAATCATTTTTTTTCTAATATACCCAAACCCTAGGAGCTTATGACTTATCTCATTAGACATTGTAGATTTGATTTAATCTCACTTGGAAAAGCAATTTTAATTTTAGAGGAAAGATAAGGGATCGATTCTTAAATATACATAATTTCCAATTGATAAACTGAAAATAATGAATGATGACATGATGTACTTTTTACAGTAAATTCTGATAATGTATGGGTGATTATGTGAGTGAATGTGTATATGTTTGTGTTTGCATGTGTGTACCTGTTCCATTCACCCATAATCTCTGCTCAAGACAAAATATAATCCAGATTTTTGTGAAGATAGGTTTAACTATTCTTCTTTCTGGCACAGTAGTATTAAGATATTTCTAATTAACATAGGGTCTGTCTTTCAGAAAGATTGTTGAAGATATAATGCAGGTGAATAATACGGGGAGAGAAAAAAATTACATATATATCTATTTATCTATTGATAGATAGATAGATG
Organism: Tolypeutes matacus; assembly: GCA_026826555.1. NCBI lineage: Eukaryota > Metazoa > Chordata > Mammalia > Cingulata > Chlamyphoridae > Tolypeutes > Tolypeutes matacus. Next base: position 2,109,297 of record JAKSZT010010858.1, read on the forward strand.
ATAGATAGATAGATAAATAGATAGATAGATAGATAGATAGATAGATTCTTCCAAAACTCTTTTAAATTTTGGGTGTGATAGAAATATTTTCTATGATCGTGGCAGTGATTTTAAGGATGCATATTTCTGTCAAAACCAGTGAATTGTACATTTTAAATAGGTGAAGTTTATTGTTTTTAAATTATCTTTAATAAAATTTATAAAAAGTAAAATAAACTTTTACTATCCCACCAAAAAGCCTGCCTTAGATTACATAATAATATCATGGAAAAACTCAAGTCTTCACATTCATTATAACCCCTAGTCATTTGGGGTGTTGGACAGGATACTACTTCTGGTGGTGTCTGCAGAGGGGGCACAATGCTTTGCTTATATGGTAGGTATTTAAATTAAGCCTTATCCAGGCCACTTTGCTATTCCAAGTATAACAATTACTCTACCTAAATGTACTCCTATCATATGGATGAAGCTTATTTATCTTTAAAAAATAAAAATTCAAAAATACAATCAGGCATTCCCTCTTTTTCTATTTTCCCCTTTCTTCCCATATTCCCCTCCTGTATGTCCTACTCTTCCCTTCCCTTCTCAGTGAGGACAGGGTGCTTGAAATTGGGGATGGGGAAAGGGAATTGGAGATGTAAAGGAGAGAAGACAGAGGTGTTAGGAAATTGGTTATAGTCAATGAATAAGTACATGTTTGAGTAAATAAGTAATCTTTGAGAATAAACAGAACAGTAAAGAATGCTAGGGAAGCGGCTGTGGCTCAATCAGTAGGGCTCCCGTTTACCATATGGGAGGCCCCGGGTTCGGTTCCCAGGGCCTCCTGGTGAAGGCAAGCCCACCGCACGGCGTGGTTAGCTGACCCAGCGAGCACAAGCAGCAAGGGGGGGGATAAATGAATAAATAAATAAAATCTTAAAAAAAAAAAAAAAAAGAATGCTGAAGTGTTGGATAAGAAATGGAGGTATTGACATGGATTCCTTTTGTTAATAGACATACAAAAATAGATAAAGAAATAATTATGATTACATGTGTGAAGGCATTTTTAATGCGTGTGTATTTCCAAGTTATAACTGCTAAGAATGCTTAAATCCAATGAGTATACTAAACATCTAGATCTTAATTTCCAAATACCATCCTCCATTACAATTAATCATGGTTCCTTGCAGGAATGTCTTATTCCAGGATTGGAGTAGAGATGAGCTTAGATTATTTTCTTGTGCCAGAAAGTAAGGAAGTGCACAAAGGACAATCAAACTGTCTTTGAAAGGGGGTGAAATTTGGAAAATATAACTCTGGTTAAATATAAATCTGGTTAAATATCTGGTTTAAATATAAATCTGGTTAAATATAAATCTGGACAATATAACACTTTAAATAAATAATGATATTAATGTATTAAATCCCACTGAATAACGTGAGAATCCATAATTCCATGCAGAAACATATACCTATCACACATACATACATAAAAGCTATGTAATATAACAAATGTATTGCTTTTAAATGTAGAAGCAATAAAATAAATAAGAAATCATGTGTTGATTTTAGTGGGAGTTATCAGTAGAGGCTAAACTTGGTGAGTGGAAGTATAATGAGGAACAGGATATTGACATAATTTCCAAATCTCTCCCCATAATAAAACTAATCAATTCCAAAAGGTCAAATGGTGGATTTTTGGTGAAAAAATATGGAGATCACCCATGAGTCCAGGGTCAAGGTTAATGTCAACTCTGATGGGACAGGTAAACCATGTCCACTGATTGCAATGCATTTAGAAGAGTACAGCATCAGTTTGTTGGTGTTATTGCCAAAAAAGAAACAAAAAACAAAAAAACCATGGCCTACCAAAACAAATACTTATAAGAAAAAAAACACAAAACATGGCTTAGTCAGATGTCTGGTCATGAGGAAACATTGGATGGATCCAAGGTGAAGGACATGATTCAGAACATAAAACCAGGACTCTTTAAAATTATCGTGGGCATGAAAACAAGACAAAACTAAAGGACAGTTTCATTTTGGAGAAACTGAAGACACAAAATAACTAGATTGAATAGATGCAATCTGTTCCTGGATGGGATCACAAACTAGTGTTATAAGTTGAATTGTGGTCCTCAAAGAACACATGTTCAAATTTTCCTATGGTCTGGTGAATGTGAACTTATGTGGAAATACAGTCTTTGATGGTGTCATTCATTAAGATGAGGCCAAACTGGATAAGGGAGTACCCTAATCTAATATTACTGGATTGTTTATAAGAAGGGGAAGATTGAACACAGATGGGAATACAGAGAAGAATGCCATGAGAAGAGGGAGTCAAGAAAGAAAGCCATGTGGTGATGAAGGCTGAGAGGACATTTACAAGCCAAGGGAAACCTAGGACTTCTGGAAACCTCCAGGAGCTAAAAGAGTCAAGGAAGGATTCTCTCTAACAAGCTTTAATGGATCACAGTCTTGCTGACACCTTGATTTTGGACTTCCAGCCTCCAGAACTGTGAGACGGTAACTTTCTACTGTTTTAAGTGATCCAGTTAATAGTACTTTGTTACAGCAGACCTACCAAACTAAGACAACTAAAAAGAAAAAAGATGATGGGATCATTGGTAAAATATGAATGGTGTGTTTGGATTGGACAATAGTGAGTCCAATGTTGTATCTATGTTGATTTCCACAACTGAAAGGTTATAGGGGGATTATGTAGAAGAATTTCTTCATTTTGGGGAAATAAAAGATGCAGTATTTAGTGTTGTTCCTGCATCATGTTGGCAGCTTGTTCTCAAAGGTTTCAGAATAAAGACCAATGAAAATGTGCATGTTTGTGTGTGTGAATGTATTTGAAATGTGGTAAAATATTAACAGTGAGGGAATCTCAGTAAATAGAATATGGTAAAAATTTTTAAATATATTGCAACTTTTATGTAATTTTTTACAGCTTAAAAATAAAACTTCTGGCCAGTGTTCTTCTCTTACTGTTTTCCTACAAATCCATCATTAAAACAAAGGGAATTTTGTTTTAATACACTTTTCTTAGCTTACTTGCGGGCAATTCAGTAACTTCAAGATTCTGTCGAGCTTCCTATTAATTAGACTAATTAGATAAAAGTTAAACACATTTCATAAATTATTAATTACAATTTAGTAATAAGAATATATTCAGCCAAGCTGATGAGTTGTTGTCAGCAGGTCTTGGCTTACAAATTAAGTGGAACATCATAGTTTTAAATAGCTATAGAAAATTCATTACCAGAAACCCTGATTGCTGTTTTTATAGAATCATGTTCATTCTTTGGAAGTGGATAGAGATCTTTTAGTTCTGGCCACTAAACTAAAAACTAATAATGCTGTATAATTTAGGCATGTCAGTAATCCAATCTACCAAGAGTTTATTTGATAAATTAAGATACATATCTGTATTTCTCAGGATTCTATAGGGAAAAAGAACCAATACATATAATATAAATATTATGAGATTTATTATGTAAATTGACTCACATAAGAATTATACACCATGACCAAGTAGGTTTTATCCCAGGTATTCAAGGAAGTTTCAAAATAAGAAAATCAGTGTACTACACTACATTAATAAATTGATGAAGAAAAATCACATGATCATCTAATAGTTGCAGAAAAGACATTTGACAAAATACAACATCCTTCTTGATAGTAACACTCTGAAAGATAAGAACAGAAGGAAACTTTCTCAACATGGTAAAGTACATATATGAAAAACTCACAGCTAACATTGTACTCAATGGAGAAAACCTTGAAAGCTTTCCTGCTGAGATCAGGAACAACACAATGATGCCCGCTCTCCCACCGTTATTCAAGATTGTGCTGGAAGTTCTAGCTAGAGCAATTAGGTAAGAAAAAATTAAAAAAAGACACCCAAATAAGATAAAAAGAAGTAAAACTTTCCTTATTTGCTGATGACATGAACTTATACTTAGAAATTCCAAAAAAATCCACAGAAAAAATGCTACCAGAACAAATAGATGAGTTTGGCAAAGTGGAAAAATATAAGATTAATATACAAAAACCAGTAGGGTTTCTATACAATACTAATGAGCAATCTGAGGAGGAAGTAAAAAAAAAATTCCACTTATACTAATAACTAAAATAATCAAATACTTAGGAAACCAAGGCCATAAAGGACCTATATTTAGAGAACTACAAAACATTGCTAGATGCAACCAAAGAAAACCAAAATAAATGGAAGGGAATTTCATGTTCATGGACTGGAAAATTAAATATTGTTAAGATGTCAATTCTACCCAAACTGATTTACAGAATTCACACAATACCAATATAATTCCAAAAGTCGTTTTTAAAGAAAAGGAAAGACCAATTATGAAATTTATTTGGAAAGGTAAGGGGCTCTGAATAGCCAAAATTGTCTTTAAAAAAAGAACAAAATTGAATATGAAAAACAAACAAACAAAAAAAGAAATAAAAAGAAAAAGAACAAAGTTGGAGGACTTTCACTTTCTGACTTTAAACCCTACTACTGGGGAAGCCAATGTAGCTCAGTGGTTGAGTGCCAGCTTCCCACATATGAGGTCCCAGGTTCAATCCCCAGCCCTAGTACCTCAAAAAAATAAAAATAAAAAATAAAAATAAACCCTATTACTTACCTACAGTGGTAAAAAATAGCATGGTACTAGCATAAAGATAGACATATTGACTAAAGGAACTGAATAGAAAATTCAGAAACAGACCTTCACAGCTACAGTCAAGTAGTTTTTTACAAGGCTATCAAGTGGGAGAATGTTGGATATATGGGATTTCCCGATTTGGTACATGACTTTTCTGTAAACTAAAACTTCTTTGAGGATAAAATGAAAAAAGTAAGACACTGGAGGAATAAATGGAAGAAAATGTCATTGTACATATAAGACAACAGATCTTATAATGATGAAAGGCAAAATGCCAAAATTTTAAAAAATAGTTCTTCATTATTTTTTATTATCTCAAATTTTTATTTTTTATCATTATTTAAAAAAATTGTATTTTTTGTATTTTTTTGTATTTCATTTTCTTATTAATTGTATTTGACTACTTTATGTTTTCATTTTTGAATAAGTTTTGGATCACAGAAGTGTTAAAACTGTGGCAGGGGAGGATCATTGGTGTAGGGTGTCAGTGATGGGGAATACATGGGAGGAAGCTCAGCTGGGAATACATAAAAGGCATATAAATGTTTTCAAATGTTCATGGGACATTATCACAGTGGATGGAGATTCACACAATATCCAAAGAAATATCAAATTCCCATCCTGGGGAGCTCTGCCTCATTCTCCAATGGATCAGCAAGAATCCCCCTAGTACAAGGGCAATGACTAGTGAAGGAGGATGGTCCATTGACAGGCCCTTGATATTTATGACAGTGAAAATCAATCTTTACTCTTGAAATTGAAACTTAGTCTAGTATTACAGGGTGCCTAAGAGTTGCCTCCCGGGAGCCTCCTTGTTGCTCAAATGCGTCCTCTCTCTAAGCCAAACTCAGCATATAAATACATTACCTTCCTCCCAGCTTGGGATGTGACTCCTGGGGATGAACCTCCCTGGCACCAAGGCACTACTACTAAGCACCAATCAGCAATGCAAATGGAAAAAGACCTTGACCAAAAGAGAGAAAAGGTAAAGACAAATAAGTTTATATGGATAAGAGACTTCAAAGTAAGTTGGAAGGTCATTCCAGAGGTTATGCTTATGCACATCTCAGCAGGATCTCATTGACTGCCAAAGCAGATACTACCTCAAATAGCAGGACTCCTGAGGGATCTTAAGACATCCAGACACTGTAGTCATGGAAGATAATTCAGGAGTATGGTTCCTTACCAGTGGGCCCTACTTTGGAATTTGTGCTCCCCAGTGTGACAGAATTGGACTCAGTTGTGGGCTCCCTACACATGGCTCTTCTGTCCTTCTATTTTGAACCTACAATTAGTACTAGAGTTGATTGGTGTCCAAGAGACTTAAATCTTTGGGCTGTCTATGTACCAGCTGGGCCCTGAATCTCAATGGAGTTGCAACACCTACTCTCCAGTTCATTGATCTCACCCAGGACAATTAACAAGGAGGTGATGATGGACAACTACCATAACAAGGAACCCAGAGAGTCTACAACTGCAAGCAAGAGAGTCCCCTCCATCAGCCCTATGAGATCACAGCCCCCTCTCAATTAGAGGTGGAGTGGACATCACAAATGAACTCTGGACCAAAGTAGACTTACTGGTATTCTACTATAGACTTATTGGGATTCTAGCAATGGAAGAAATGATATCATTGGTGTGGAGGCAGTGGCCACTGGAGGTTCTGAGGACAGGGAGAAGGAAAAATAGGTGTAATACGGGGGCATTTTCAGGACTTGGAAATTGTCCTGAATGTGAATATACCTCATTAATGAAGGAGGTTGTTAATGTGGGAAAATGTAGATGTGGAGAGCAAAGCATATGGGAATCCCCTATATTTTTATGTGACATTGTATAATCTAAGTATTTTAAAAAAACAAAAATAAAGTAAAAAAATAAAGTAAAATAAAAAATAAAATTAATGTAATAAATAAATGGGCAACAGACTTGAAAAGACATTTTTCCAAAGAAATACAAATGGCCAAAAAGCACATGAAAAGATGCTCAACCTCATTAGCTATTAGAGAAATGCAGATCAAAACTACAATGAGATATCATTTCGTGCCTTAGAGAATGGACAGTATTAAAAAAAAACAGAAAACTACAAGTACTGGAAAGGATGTGGAGAAATGGGAACACTATTTCACTGTTGGTGGGAATGTCATACGGTGCAGCTTCTGTGGACAACAGTTTGGCAGTTCTTCAGGAAGCTAAATACAGAACTGCCATGTGATCCGGCTAATCCCCTGCTAGGGATATATTCATAAGAAAAGAAAGCAAGGAAGTGAACAGACATTTGCACTTCAAAGTTCAGAGTGTTATTATTCGTAATTGCTAAAAGATGGAAAGAAATTAAGTGTCTGTCAACCAATGAATGGATAAAAAGGATATGTTATATACATACAATGGGATAATCTTGAGGTGTAAGAATAAATGTAATTGGGATGCATATGACAACATGGATGAACCCTGAGGACATTATGTTGAGTGCAATAAGCCAGATACAAAAGAAAAAATATTGTATGGTCTCACTAACATATGAATACAAATAAACTCATGGAAGTTAAACTATAGAGTATAGGTTACTTGGAGATAGAATGTGAGAAGGTGGAGCTGATGCTGACTGTATATAGAATGTTTAATAAGTGGTATTGTAAATGTGAGCAAATGCTTTCAATTGATGGTAACACATTATAGTGAGTATAATTGGTTGTGGCTGAAAGGGGTAATCTAAGGAGGTTAATGTCAATTGAAAGAAATCTAGAGAATAATCTAAGGACTGTATAGCATAGGGATTTGGGTGGTGATGATGATTGTGGTTAATAGTACAAATACAAGAGTGTTCCTCTGTTACAAGTTGTTAAGAATATGGAGATACGTGGGAAGAATATAACTAATTCAATGTGTAGACTATATTTAACAGTAATATTCCAGTAATTTTACATCATTAGCAAAGAAAGTACTAAATCAATGCTAAAGGTCAATAATGGGAGTTATCAGGGTGTGTGGGGTTTTTCCTTTCGGAGTAAGGAAAACATTTAGAAATGGACTGAGCTGATCACAGTACAACTCTGTAATGAAACTGAGAGCCCCTGAGTGTACATTTTGGATGTATTGTATAAGACAGGGGAACTTATAACACAGTGAAGCCTGTGGTGAATGATGAACTCTGATTAATAGCAAAAATATAGAATGTTCTCTCATGAACAATATCACACATACAGTACCAATACATGGTTTTTAATAATAGGATTGTTTGTGGGAAAAATACACCAAATCTAAGCTATAGACTATAGATAGCAGTAATATTATGATGATGTTGTTTCATCATTTGAAACAAATGGGTCATAACAGTGCAAGGTATTGGTGATGGGGCAATGTATGGGAACCCTGTGTGGTATGCATGAATGTTTTGTTAACTCACAACTTCTCAAAAGAAAAAAAGCAAGAAAAACAGAACAATGAGATAAAAAATTATTGGCCATGCATTTTATTCTATTAGATCTTTCTTAGAAATTGCTTCATATTCAAATATTCATTGTTACTGAGGACAAAACTTAGAAAACCTATCCTTTTTAACTTTAGAAGTATTCTTTGTTCTTCATTAGAAATTTAATAATTTAATCATGTTTTCTTGAGTTTTATTTGTATTCATTAATAATTCTAGAAAGATAGAATCAGTAAAATTCAGTTTCAGACTATTTTCAATATTTGTTCCCTTTTCTTGTAAATTTTTTGTGTTTGGTTTGTGATTTTCTACTCCACGGATGTTTATTTCAAGTAGTTGTGAAGACACTCTCAATTACTTAATTTCAAGTATGATTCTATATAATATAAATAATATCCATATTTACTTATTTATTATACATTTTAATAGAATATTTATTGAAATTCCACATTATGATTCACTGTATTAGTCAGCCAAAGGGGTGCCAGAACTCTGTTGGCTTTTATAAAGGGTATTCATTTGGGGTAGAAGCTTACAGATACTAGGCCCATAAGTGGTACTTTTGCACCCAAAGTCTGTTGCCACGTGTTGATGCAAGATGGCAGGCAATGCCTGAGAGGGTTCAACCTTCTTCCTTCCTCTTAAGGCTCTGTGGTCCCAGCTTCTTCTAATCTCAGCTGTAGGCTGGCACAAGGCTCATCTCTTTCCAGGCTCAGCTGCTGTGTTCTCTCCACAACATCAGCTGTAGATGACCAGGCTTCTCGCTCTTCCTGGGGCCATATCTATGGAGCACGCTCTCTTCCTACATATCTGCTTCTTGTGTCTACTTCCACGTGAGAGTCTGTTTTATCAGCCCAAGGGGTCTGGGACTCAACATTGAGTTGCACTCTAATGACGTGGTTGGATCAAAGCTCTAAACTTAACGTAATTTAATCATATGTCTCAGCTGAATCTAATACATTCAAAGGGTATGATGTCCAGAGAAACAGACCAGTTTACAAACATAATCAGTATCTCTTTTTGGAACTCATAAATAATATCAAACTGCCACATTCACATTCATAAATAAATAAAAATTTAAATATATTCTGAGCATTTTACTGAATTTTGACGCCTACATCATTGATTTGACGCCAAGTCTTTTTCTTAAAGCATCCAATGCAAATTTAATTTGCCCACCTTGCTTTTCATTTGGGGAACACCTCTTCTTAACTAGAGCCATCCTTTTCTTTGTCAACTGTCTAGTTTTGTTTGAAAAACCATGTTATCTTAAATCTTATTGAAGACTGGAAGTTTAATTTTGTTAACTGTTTATTTGCATCACGGTTTCCCTGGTACTTTGTAACAGAACATCAAAAAGCAAACAAATGAACACATACTGTTTCCTTCTGTCTCTAGTATCTTCCACTTGCAATTATTCTTCTACCACTCCTCCAGACTTATCTTTCTGACACAAAAATATGATAATTTAACTTCCCTGTTTCAATGTTCATTCAATCTCTCTACTTTCGTCAGAACAAATTCCCAGATGTTCATGATCAGTTCCAATAGACTTTATCAATCACATCTCCACTACTCCTCACCCTATATGTCCTATATACCTAGTCACATTGAAATCCTATGTTTTTCAAATATTCCAAGTTATTTCATTCCATTACTATAAAGAAATAGCTAGTTAATTTTTTGGTATGTGTTGCATTAAAATGCAATATATTATATATGATCATCATCAAAGGGCAGGGTAAAATTATTGCTTTCTTATATTTGCCAAAAATGAGACTATTTAAAGACAAATGACTTCATCAATCTTATATAACTCTGAAGTAGCGGAAGTAGAATTGAAAGCCAAATCTTTGTGACTCCAAAGCCTGTAGAATGTTATTCCCTTTTCTTATAATTCTTTTTCCTTATTTCCATATTAAATGTCTCTATTAAACTATCACTTCAAAGATTGGGAATTATCTACTCTGTGTGAACTTCCAGATATTTCCAAGCACAGTAATATAATTCCTATGCCCTGAGCACTTTATGTTCATCCTAGGACTAGGCATCTGACACATTGCATACTAATTATTTATTGCATACTAATTACCATTCTTGTTTATGATTTTTCAAAAGGGTAGTGGGCCCTATATTAGTTATCTTTTAATCTCCAATACCAAATATAAGATGTTCTTAAAAAGTACACATGAAAAGAACAATTGAATGAATAGCAAGTATGGAGAAAAAGGAAATCCTGCTCTTCTCTGGACTTGTGATGTCTTGAAAGAAAAGTAGACCAGAAACAATTGAGGCAAGATCCATAATGGTGAAATACCTAAAGCAAAGAGAGAGAAGAATGAGTGGGAGAGAGATTTGGCTTGAGGAAGAGAAATTTCAAAATAAATCTTAAATTTAATTAATTATTTAATATTGACAGTCTTGCTAAGAAAATGCATCTTGAATCTGAGTACTCTTTTTCATTTCCACTGCTACCACCCTAATTCAAAAGTGTCATTTCTCTATTGTACCACTGCATTCTCTTTTTAAAATGCTTTTCTGTGTTATTTCATTTATTACACAGCAAGCAGAGTAATTTTTTAAAATTATAACCTGTTCATACCACTCCTCATTAAAAACTTTAAAAAGCTTCACATCACTATTAGTTAAAAGTTCAATATCATATTCTGCAAAGCCATGTATCACCTCATGACCACTTACTGTTAAAGTGCCACTTTCGCACTATCCTTACTGTTCGTTACTCCACAAATGTAAGCTCCTTCCTACCTAAACTCTTTAACATGTGGTATTTTTTCTGATGATAACAGTCTTTCCATTAGCCTTATTCACCAAAACTCTTATTTGTCAAAAGCATATTTTTGTAGTAAGTGTGATTATGCTATTTTGTCTAATGTCTTTTGACAGAATTAGACTGTAAGTCACAAGAAGTTTGTGGATATGTGTTTTTGGTCATAGCTACATCTCTAACATCTTGTGTATTACCTTGTAAAAATTGGTTGATCAAAATTATTTGATGAAAAAAATAAAGAAAAAATTATTTGATGAAAAAATAAATTAAATAGTAAATATAAAAATAAATGGAGAATGGACTAAACATATTTCTCTTGGCCATAAAGTTAATGGACAAAATTCCGAGGGCAACAGATCATCTGAATTCAGAGAACTTTCTTAAGTCATACATATCTAAAGACAAATGCAACTGCCTTTTTGGAAAATGAGAATCCAATCATCAGAAACCCTCATGCTTGATCCAAAGGATCACTGACTGGAACAATTATAGGAGTTCTTAATGGGTTAGATATAGAGTGGAATTAGAAGATCTATCTAGCAGTTTGGCATTATTTATGAATTCCAAAAATAGGTATTGGATTATACTCATAAACTTGTCTGTTCCTTTGGGCATGATTAAATTATGATTAGGGCTTTGATTGGGCCTTGGTGGGCAGGGACTCAGAGATGAAACTACATGGTAGAGCACAGGAGCTAGTTGGAGTTTTGATATTGGAGTTTTAATGCTGGAGCCTGGGGAAACAAGCACACAGAGGAACTTGGTCATGAAGAAGAAGAGAAGGCCCCAGGAAGAGAGGCAAAGCCTAGAGAACCTCATAGTCTACAGCTGGCCTTGTGGAGAGAAGCAAGCCTAAGCCAAGAGAGAGACAAACATTGGGAAGAGAAGAATCCAGGAAGCCTAAACACTGGCAGATATCGGCAGCCATCTTGCTCCAACACGTGGCCATAGACTTTGGTGAAGGAAGTAACTTATGCTTTACGGCCTGGTAACTGTTAGTTTCTACCCCAAATAAATACCCTTTATAAAAACCAACCGATTTCTGGTATTTCGCATAAGCTCCCCTTTGGCTGACTAATACAGAGGATATAGGCAAAAGTTTTTTAATCTCATTTACTTATCTTTTCCTGGTTCTTTGGCAAAAGAGTACATATTTTGGTTTGGGCTTTATGTCTATATTCTTTGGCATTTCTGGTTTGCTCATCTTCTTCAGCCTTAAATCTGGAATATATAAAGCAAAAAGAAAACCTGAGTAATTCATCACCATGGTATTCTGAATCCCTAGCCAGTCTGCCTTCTTTTTACCACATTCCAAAGTCTTCTTAAATGCATTTTATATAAAATGCTGAGAGTTTTTGGTTATACCCAGTGGGAGGAATTGGGAAAAGTCTATTTCATCTTACCATAAGTCGAAGTTTCCACAAATTGAGTTTTTTCTGTTTCTTATAGAGTAGTATTTTTTAAAATAAAAACCGATTTCTGGTATTTTGCAAAAGCACCCCTTTGGCTGACTAATACAATATGTAAAGTATTACAATTAATATTCATTTGCAAAACATATCACATATAGCATTGTTAATAACTTGGTGAGTTGAATCAGTACCAGTAATATTATGTTATATTGCTATATTTTCTTAAGTTATATAATTGATGTAGTTTAATTACCATCATAATAAATTTTATTTAAGAGATAATTTACAGTTGTTCAATATTATATAAAGACTTTTCTAAGAAATTCAGGACTATGATTTTACATGGTATTATTTATCTTCAAGAACATAGATAGTATTAATTTTATTAAAATTAAGCTAACATTGAATTGTTTTACAAATGAAGACTCAACATTAATTTCACATTCTACTTGCAAATAATCTTTTTAAAATATCAATAATTATAACTAAAATTTATCATATGCAAATAATATGCCAAAGTAAAATTGTTTATTATAATTATTTATATATTTTAACTATTATTTATGAATTGTTTCCAAATATTTATGTATTCCTATGGTTCTTGACTCTAAAGTCTTCTGTACAATATTGGATGAATTTTAATTAAAGTCCACATTACTAGATTACTCTATTCTATAATTACTCTTGATCTGGTTTTCTTTGACCAAGGTGATAACACACCATCATATAGAATGGCATAGTTCATTATTTTAGAAACTTGTTTACTTTTCCCCAACATAATTCTTAAACAGGCTCTTTTTAAATCTATTTATAATTTTGTTTTTAAAAGTTAGATTCTTTATAATATACATACATAACATTATTATGTCATATTACGATAAGTTACAACATTATCTATTTTTCAAGGCAAAATGCATTTAGTAAACAAGGAATAATAATAAGGTGCTCTTTCAAGCAAAATGATATTGCCCTTAGGTAAGTTTGTTTGACATTCATTATGTAGTGCACAGCATACCTTCTATCCAATGGATGCCATCAAAGTTCAGAAATAATGAGAAATCATTATTTCATATTTCACAAGAAATCATTGTGATGTAATGGACACATAGTCATATATACCACACTAATTACTAAAATGTTGACAATTAATATAGAGTATGCTTTAGTTTGCTAAGCTGTCAGAATGCAATATACCAGAAATGGGTTGGCTTTTATATTGGTGATTTATTAACTTATAAGCTAACAGTTCTAAGCCCATGAAAATGTCCAAATCAAGGCATCATCAAATGATGCTTTTCTCCACTGCTGCCAACAGTCCTAGACTTCTTTCTCACATGGCAAGGCACATGGTGGCATCTGCCAGACTCTTCCTCTTCCTCTGGGCTTCCATCCCATCAGCTTCCTACTTTGTGTCTATCGCTCTTAGCTTATGTGACTTTCTTTCCATGTCTTTCTCAGTATTCATTCCATTTTAAAAAGACTCCAGTAAGAGGATTAAGACTGACTCTAGATCATACTTACTGATGTCATCTAATTAAAAAGCCCATGGAGGATTGTGGGAACATGGTGCCAGATTAGACACATAAGGCTCAGTTCTCACAAAAACATTGGAAAAATAGCCCAATGCTGCCTAAGGGAACTGCTTTGGGGTTCAGCAGACCAAGACAGTGCTTCACAACTTCCAGGAGGGTGAGGGAGAGAGAGAGAGGAAGAAACTGAAACAACAAATTGTGAGGTACTAAACCTCTCCACTGCTGGGAAGGGCATCTGTTTCCCTCCCCCAAGATATTCATTTGGGGTTAAACCCCTGGCTCATTTCAGCTGAACAAAAGCTGCCAGCTGTAACAAGGGAAAAGGAAGATGTAGTCAAGGGGGTTTCTTCAGTGAATTCGGCAACTGGAGCCCACTTTGAATCTCAGCTCTGGCCAGACCAAAACAATGGAAAACCAAGAGAGATATTCTTCCGTGGAAAGGTTCACCAACTACAGGCCACTCTGGAAATTACATGGAGAGAAACTGTTTTTAAAGCTCTCTTTACCCCACCCCTGGAGAAAGTTTGCACCCTGTTAGTGAGTCCTTGGCACAATTTTGGTAACTTAAGCTGAGCAATTTTAAAGGCATAGGATAAGTTGAATCAAATATCTAAGAGCTGTGAAAGAATAATAGACAAGAGAGAAATTGGCCATCAGAGTAAATTCACCAACATAACAGATGCCTAGAAATCAGCAAAAAATTACAAGCAATATGAGGGAAAAGGATGACAGGGCCCAACCAAAAGAAAAAACAAAATATTCTGAAGAGATTCAGGATTTAAGACAATCAATGATAATCACACAACTCTCCTAAATCATTTTGAAGAATTGAAAGAAAATAAAACTAAAGAAATAAAGGATCTTAAGAAGACACTGGGTGAGCATAAAGAACAATTTGAAAGTCTACAAAGAAAAGTAACAGACCTTTTGGGAATTAAAGACATGGTGGATGAGATTAAAAATGCATTAGAGGCACATAAGAGCAGATTTAAACTGCATGAAGACAGAATTAGTGATTTTGAAGACAGAACATATGAACTGGAAAAGACAGGAGAACAGAAAGAGAATAGAATGGAAAAAATGTAACAGGATCTCAGGGAATTGAATGACAATGCAAAAAGTAAAAGCATATGCATTATCGGCATCCCAGAAGGAGAAGAAAATGGAAAAGAAGCAGAAAGAATATTTGAGGAAATAATGACTGAGAACTTTTCTACCCTTATGAAAGACATAAATATCAATATCCAAGAAGGACAACACACCCCAAACAGAATAAACATGAACAGACCTACCCTGAGACTCTTACTATTCAGAATGGCAAATATCAGAGATAAAGAGAAGATTTTGAAAGCAGCGAGAAAAACAAAGCATCACATACAAGGGGAATGCAATAAGATTAAGTGCTGACCTCTCATCAGAAACCATGGAGGAGAGAAGAAAGTGGTATGATATATTTAAGGTATTGAAAGAGAAAAAGTGCCAGCCAAGAACTCTGTGTCTGGCAAAGCTGCCCTTCAAAAATGAAGGGGAGTTCAAAGTCTTCACAAACAAAGATTGATAGAATATGTTACCAAAAGACCAGAATTACAAGAACTACTAAAGGGAATGCTGCAGCCTGAAAGGAAAATAATAAGAGCAAGAGAATTGGAGAGGAGTGTAGAAATGAAGAATATTAGAAAAGGCAAAAAGATAGACAATAGAATGATATGACAACAGAAATCCAAAGTTTAAAATAGATGATATAAATAATGCCTTTACAGTTATAACATTGAATGTTAATCCCTATTCAAAAGACACAGACTGATAGAATGGATAAAAAGTATAAGCTTTCTATATGTTGTCTACAAGAGACCCACCTCAGACTTAAGGACACACCAGGTTAAAAGTGAAGGATTTGAAAAAGGTATTCCATGCAAATAGTAACCAAAAAAGAGCTGGAATAGCAATACTAATATCAGACAAAATAGATTTTAAATGCAAAACTATTATAAGGGTTGAAGAAGGTCATTATATATTAGTGAAAGGAGCAATTCAGTAAGAAGAAATAACTATTCTGAATATTTATGCACCTAACATCAGTGCCCTAAGATACATGATGCACATGCTGGCAAAGCTGAAGAGAGAAATAGAGATCTCTACAATAATAGTTGGAGAGTTCAATACACTACACTCAGTCCTGGATAGAACATCAAGAAAGAGGATAAATTTAAAAAAACAAACAAACAAACAGAGAACTGGAATAATATGATAAATGAACTTGACCTAAAAGACATCTACAGAGCATTGCACCCCAAAACAGCAGGATATACTTTCTTTTCAAGCGCTCATGGATTCTTCTCCAAGTTAGACCATAGGTTGGGTCACAAGACAAGTCTCAATAAATTTAAAAAATTGAAATTATACAAAACACTTTCTCTGATCATAAAAGAATGAAGCTGGAAATCAACAATGAACTGAAAAAGGGAAAATTCATAAATATTCATTAACACACTCTGAAACAATCAGTTGGCCCAGAAAGAAATTTCAAGAGAATTCAATAAATATCTTGTGACACATGAAAATGAGAACACAACATATCAAAACCTATGGGATACTGCAAAGGCAGTGTTGAAAGGGACATTTATAGCTCTCAATGCTTACTGTAAAAAAGGAAAAAGAGCTAAAATTGATTATCTAACTGCACACCTGGAAGAACTAGAAAAAGAACAGCAAACTAATCACAAACCAAGCTGAATGAAAGAAATAATAATGAGAGCAGAAGTAGATGAAATCAAGAACAAAAAAGCAATAGAGAGAATCAATGAAACCAAAAGTTGGTTCTTTGAGAAGATCAACAAAATCCACAAACCCTTAACCAGACTGACAAAGAAAAAAAGAGAGAAGACACAAATAAATAAAATCAGAAATGAAAGAGGAGACATTACCACTGACCTCGTAGAAGTAAGAGAGATGATAAGAGTACACTATGAGCAACTGTATGCCAAAAAACTAGAAAATGTAGATGAGATGGACAAATTCTTGGAAACACATGAACAAACCACCTACATTGACTTCAAAAGAAATAGAAAACCTCAGCAAACCAATCACAAGTGAAGAGATAGAAACAGTCACCAAAAACCTCCCAAAGATGAAAAGCCTGAGACCAGATGGCTTCACAGGTGAATTCTATCAGTCATTCAAAGATGAACTAATACCAATCTTGCTCAAGCTTTTCCAAAAAATTGAACAGAAAAGAATGCTACCAAACTCATTCTAAGACACCAACATCACCCTAACAGAAAAACCAGATAAAGATACAAAAAAAAAAAAAAAAAAAATCCCAGACCAATATCTGTAATAAATATGGATGCAAAAATCATCAAAAAATACTTGCAAACAGAATCCAAAAGCACATTAAAGAAATTATACACCACGATCAAGTGGGTTTTATCCCAGGTATGCAAGGGTGGTCCAACACAAGAAAATCAATTAGTATAATAAACCACATTAATAAATTGAAGAAGGAAAATCACATGATCCTCTCAATTGATGCAGAAAAGGCATTTGACTAAATACAGCACCTTTTCTTGATAAAAACACTCCAAAAGATAAGAAGAGAAGGAAGATTTCTAAATATAGTACAGTGCATATATGAAAAACCTACAGCTAGCATTGTACTCTATGGTGAAAGAATGAAAGCTTTCCCACTGAGATCAGGAACAAGACAAGAATGCCCACTGTCATCATTATTGTTCAATATTGTGCTAGAAGTTCTAGCTAGAGCAATTAGGCTAGACAAAGAAATAAAAGTCACCCAAATAGGAAAGGAAGAAGTAAAATTTTCACTCTTCGCTGATGACATGATCCTATATCTAGAAAATCCTGAAAATCCACAACAAAGCTACTAGAATTAATAGATGATACAGCAAGGTTTCTATACACTACTATATGCAATGTGAGAAGGAAATCAGAAAAAAATTCCATTTATAATAGTGATTAAACAATCAAATATTTAGGAATAAATTAACCAAGGACATAAATGACCTGTATTCAGAAAACTACAAAACATTGCTAAAAGAAATTGAAGAAGACTTAAATAAATGGAAGAACATTCCATGTTCATAGGTTGGAAGACTAAATATCATTAAGATGTCAATTCTACTCAGATTCAATGCAATCCCAATAAAAATCCCAATAGCCTTTTTTGCAGAAATCGAAAAGCCAATAATCAAATTTATTTGGAAGGCTAAGGGGCTCTGAACAGCAAAAAAAATGCCTTAAACAAGAAGAACGAATATGAAGAACTCTCACTTCTGGGCTTTAAAACATATTACTTACCTACAATGGTAAAAAAAAAAACAAAAAAACAACAGCATGGTATTGGCATAAGGACAGAGAGGTGGACCAGTGGAACCAAATCGAGAACTCAGAAATTGACCCTCACGTCTACAGTCAAGTGATTTTTGACAATGTTATTAAGCCCACTCAGCTGGGCCAGAAGAGTCTATTCAACAAATGGTCCTGGGAGAACTGGACAGCCATATTCAAAAGAAAGAAAGAAGAGAGATACCATGGTGATGAATTACTCAGGTTTTCTTTTTGCTTTATATATTCCAGATTTAAGACTGAAGAAGATGAGCAAACCAGAAATGCCAAAGAATGTAGACATAAAGCCCCAACCAAAATATGTACTCTCTTGCCAAAGAATCAGAAAAAGATAAGTAAATGAGATAAAAAAAAAAATTTGCCTATATCCTCTGTATTAGTCAGCCAAAGGGGAGCTTATGCAAAATACCAGAAATCAGTTGGTTTTTATAAAGGGTATTTATTTGGGATAGAAGCTAATAGTTACCAGGCCATAAAGCATAAGTTACTTCCCTCACCAAATCTATGGCCACGTGTTGGAGCAAGATGGCTGCCGACATCTGTGAGAGTTCCGGCTTCTTCGATTCCTCTCTTTCCAGGGCTTGCTTGTCTCTGGGCTCAGCTCCTGTGTTATCTCCACAAGGTCAGCTGTAGACTATGAGACTCTCTAGGCTTTGCCTCTCTCCTCTTTTCCAGGGACCTTCTCTCCTTTCCCATGGCCAAGCTCCTCTGTGTGCTTATTTCCCTGGGCCCCAGGATTAAAACTCAGCATCAGGACCCCAACATCAAAACTCCAACTAACTGCTCTGCTCTTCCATGTTGTTTTATCTCTGAGTCCTACTGATGTGGCCCTATCAAAGCCCTAATCATAATTTAATCATGCCCAGAGGAACAGACCAGTTTACAAGCATACTCCATATCTATTTTTGGAATTCATAACTATATCAAGCTGCCACACCCTCTTTTCAAAGGTTCAAAGGAAATATCTGTGGCCCCATTCCAACCATGCCAGCAAAAGCTGAGGGAGGAATCTTGAAGTCTACTTTACCAAGCCCTACGGAGATTCCCCAGGATTCCCACTCTACCCTCTTTACTGGTTGTTTCAGAGAAGCCCAGGTAGGCAGCCAGGACTTCCATCCCCATTGGGTTGTTATGAGTGTCTACATTCCCACTATGTCAGTAGAGATCACTTGGGGAGCCTGGACTTCCACACCTAGCTGGCAGTAAAAAGTGTCTCTGCCCCTCCTGACAGGAGTGGTTTTAGGAATAGCTTAGTA
>JAKSZT010010858.1:2128741-2301451 GCA_026826555.1 Tolypeutes matacus
GTGTCTCTGCCCCTCCTGACAGGAGTGGTTTTAGGAATAGCTTAGTAGAAAACCAGGATTTTTACCACAGCCAAGTGTTAATGAGGCCATTCCTCTACGTGGTGTCAAGACAGAAAATCAGCAAGAACCATCAACTACCAGGGTCTATTTAATGTTTATAGAATACTTACGATAACAGCAGAATATTTATTCTTTTCACATGTCCATGGACCATTTAACAAGGCAGACCATATTCTGGGCCATAAAACAAACCTCAACAAATTTAAAATAACTGAAATCAAAGTGTGGTCTGTGATCACAAGAATCAAATTAGATATCAATAGCAGAATTACAACAGAAAAATCTCCAAACATTTGGAAACAAAACAACACACTTCTAAATAATTTATGGGTCATAGAGGAAGTCTCAATGTAAAATTTTTTAAATGTGATGAAGGGAATGGCAATTAAAATAGAATATGTCAAAATTTTTTGGATATTGCAAAAGCAGTTACGAGAGGAAATTTATAGCAAAAAAAGGCATACATCAGAAAACTGGAAAAATCTCAAATCAAGAATCCAAGTTCCCACATCAAGAACTTGGAAAAATAAGATTAAATTCCTCAAATCAAGCATAAGGATGGAGATAACAAATATAAGAGCAAGAACCAATGAAATTAGAAACAGCAAAATACCATTGAAAATGATTGAAACAGTTGATTCTTAGAAAAATAAAAATTACCAAATCACTAGTCAGTCTGACAAAGAAAACAGACACAAATTTCCAATATGAGGCACATAATGGGGTTACTTACTATAGACACTGCAGACATCAAAAGGATAATAATGACATGCTATTGTATATTAATGGAACAATTATACACAATTAAATTTGACAACTTATATTGGACTGATTCGTTAAGATACAACTTATCAGAACTAACACAGTATGAAAGAAGTAATTATAATAGCCCTATAAGGATAAGGAAATTGAATTTGAATTTAAAATTCCCCAAAATAAAATGTCCAGGAAAAGATGATTTCACTGGAGAATTCTCACAAACTTTTCAAGAGTACACACCCATTCTACATAACACCTAACAGAAACTAGAAGAGACACCATTAATTTTATGAAGATATTATGACTGTTCATAGAAATAAAATTGAAAGCCCTAAAAAGAAAAGGAGAATCTCAGCACAAAATTTAGTAACGAAAATAAGGAAAGCAGAGTAAAATGAAAAAGACCCGAAGTGGGAGTTAGAAAATTCTCACAGCCAAGGACTGTAGGAACTGGCTTTTTAAAAAATATGTTTGCCCTAAGGTGAGTATAGGTGTCTATTAAAGAACCAAGACTTGGTTGGGAAGTAATAATAATTTGTGGTATGACCTTGAGAAAATTATTTTCTGATAATCATAAGTGATTCTGAAAGAGGTGGAATAGTAACATAATAAGCATACCTATTTCATAGGGTATTGTGAGAATTAAATTACATAATTTGTCCACATGGTATATACCCATTGTATGCATTATTTGTGTTGACAGATTTTTTTTACTTATATGTATAAAATATTTGCATTGGACCATACTATACATTAGAATAATATGCATAAATTTCTCCTAATAATTGTTCCGTGATCCCCATGACTTTGGAAACCATTTTTTTTTTTTCTGAGAAAGCCAAGGAATTTTTTCCTACTCTCCAAAAACAGGGATAGAGCATACTAGTTGTAATTTTTGGTTATTATTGCTGCTCAAAAACACTGCTTTCCAAACTCACTATTCACTTTTTATTTTTTTCCATTTTTTTTGTTACTACCATTTTTTCTATAACAGTTTCCCAATTGTTGCAGAACAGTTTATTGAAAAGAGAAGCCTTTGCCATATGGCAGGTGACCTATATGTGGCTATATTCTAGGACTTACTTTTGAAATACTTGTCTCTCCTTGCATCAAAACCACATTACCTTAATTTCTGTAGCTTTATGCTATATCTTGAAATCTGGCAATATGAATTTTTCAATTTTGTTCTTTTTCAAGATCTTCTTGGTTATTAAAAGTCCTTTAACCTTGCAAATAACTTTTGTAATCTGCTTGCCAATTTTTCACATGCAAACATTACCCATTGCATTAAATCTAGTAATCACTTTGGAGAATATTATATCTCAATAAAACTGAATCATCCTAATTGTGAACATGGGTATCTCTCCTCCATTTAGGTCAAATTTTCTTAGCAAAACTGTTTTCCAGTTTTCAGTGTAAAAATCTTGCAAAATTTTTTGATATTTTTCTAGATATTTGAAATTCTGATACAACTTTAAATGTTTTTTGAAATTCTACTGTTATCATAAATTGCTTTTCTTATCATCTGCAAATGCAATTGATTTTGTTATATTAACCTGGCATCCAGGAACGTTGTAAATTCACTTATTACTTCTAATGATGAGTGCATAATTTTGTTTCTAGCTGATGTGGAATGGTTTAAAATAAATTTCATCTGAACTTCATCTTTCACATTTTTAATAAGATCTGAATTCTAGATATTATTGGTCCCATGTAAATGTATCTGGCTGCCTACTCACCTTTCTGACTGACATCTTATTGAAGAATCTGGTCTTTTAATAGCTTCAGAGACTAAAAAAGCCAATTATTCTCTCCAGACATCCAGGATTAGTTCTTTTAGCTGTAGGGCAGTTATTCACCTTTAGTCCATAATCTTTTTGGAAAATTATGTCTTATTTTTCCCATATGAGCTTGAAAAGTGAACTAACAATTTTCTCTTTGTTGATGCTACAGTTATCAGAGACGAGAATTATGTGTGCAAGAGATTGAGCACCTTTCTTCCACTCCGGAAGGTCCCAGGATTGGTTCCTGGTGCGGCCTAAAGAGAAGGCAAGCTGACACAGAAGTACACACAGCAAATGGACAGAGAGAGCAGACAACAAGGTGGAGGGGATACATAAATAAATACATCTTTTTTATTTTTTTTTATTTTTAAAGAACAACCTTAGATATTTCAGGACTTTTCTGAAATTTT
Organism: Tolypeutes matacus; assembly: GCA_026826555.1. NCBI lineage: Eukaryota > Metazoa > Chordata > Mammalia > Cingulata > Chlamyphoridae > Tolypeutes > Tolypeutes matacus. The sequence continues at coordinate 2,131,755 of JAKSZT010010858.1, forward strand.
GAAACCTCATCATCAAAATGTTTCTAAGAGCATTTTAGCATCAGTTCCTCACATATTTAATTACTTTACACACTCTTGATATTTTTTAAAGGAAACATAATGGGGGAATGCAACAATGGACCACAGTAGACTTATTATCATTCTAGTAATGGAAGAACTTCTAACATAGGTATAAAGACAGTGACCACCAGAGGTTCTGAGGGGAGGGAGGATGAAAATAGGTGCAACATGGGGCATTTTTGGGACAAAGGAATTGTTCTGCATGATACTGAAATGATGTAAACTATAGACCATGCTTAGTAGCAGTGCTTCAATATGTGTTGATCAATTGTAACAAATGTACCACACTAATGAAAGTTGTGGGGGAAAGTGTGGGAGGGGGAGGGGGTAGGGTTTATGGGAATCCCCTATATTTTCAATGTAATATTTATATAATCTAAAGCTGCTTTAAACATAAGGGAAAAAAGACTAAACAAAAAAATAATAAAATACACTTCCATCCTAAATATTTGTTTTGAAAAGCGGTGATTTTCTTAAGTTTGTTGAGTTTATTGATTGATACTTTTAAAAGAATGAAAGCTCTCCAAATCTTAGAAAGATGATTATTTATAAAGTGATTAGGAAACTGATATTCGTTCTTGAAATTATTTGATATCTGATTATGATATGCTCCAATTTTTAAATCGAAAAACTTTAGTTATAGGTGAAATGAGAGTGTGTAATCATGCACTGAACTGTTTTCTCATCACTGAATTTGGTGGGAATGTAGGAAATACAGACGAAGATTTATCCATTTATTATTTCCTCAGATATTTACAGTGTATTATGTGCTTTTTTATGCCACCTGCTGTGTTAATTTCTGGCACAATGATGATTAGGAGAGCAAGATCAAGTGCAAATACAGAGCTGCATATACGGTGATAAGGGATTCATCTGGCTGTAACTAGGTTTAGAGTGGCAGGCTTGAGTGAAAGCTGGTGGGACAACAGGATATACTGCAAGAGATGCTGGGAAAGGTAGAACTGCAGTCTAGATTCCCAGAGGTTATACTGTGGGGCATAGGGATGGGTTGTTTATAAGATAGCAGTTATTCCAAAAGGAAATAGGATGAATTCGGGGTAGATAGGATACAGGTATGAATTAGGGTAGAGGATAGATCCTCTGTTGAACTCAGAAAAATGAAAGCCTTTCATAACCATCAGTTTTAAATTCATACAAAAGCTTTAAGTTTTAGAATTATAATGGGTTGGTGCAAAATTGAATGAAATCCTGGCCCTGTAAGAAAGTTCTAGTTTTACACCTCCACCTCCCACTTACACAAGGATCCTAATTTCAAGATATCTTATAGAACTGGGACATAATGTTTTGTGGAGAGAGCTCTACAAGCTTCCATTTCCAGACTTAATCAGAGGGAATAATTTTCTTCCAAGGTCCTGGAAAACATGTTATTTATTCTTACCCCTAGAACAATCAGTTTTCTCAAGGAACTTTGACAAATACACGGCTTTGAAAAATGATTATTGAATGCATTGCATATTTTAAATATTCAGCTGAAAATATATCTGATAATAACCTTCAAGTTTTTATCACTAATCTTAAATTTCTATTAGAAAGAAATGCATACTCAGCATTTGGTAGGACACAATTTTATTTACACAAATTTCAAGGTAATATGGAAAAATCCACTCAAACTCTTGTTATGTACGATTAAGAGAAATAACATAGTGGATGGATTCATCTGGAAAGAGAATACAAATGAAAAGTTGTGAAGTCATCCATACTAATCATAAACAATGCTTTTTATTAAAGATGTTTTCCTGTATCTAATTCTTAAAAATTGTAAGTCAGTCTTGGACAAAAGGGGAATAAAACTATAAGATTCTTTTCCTACTCAAACAACTTGGTAACGATATTTAAATCTAGTGGATTTTAAATTTAGCTACATTTCATTTGGTTGGTTTTTCTAATGGGGCAATATAAATTATTACATTTTTGATGTGATGTAAATTTTTTTAAGAATTTATAGAAAATGTAGTAATAAAATTGGTAAATAATGGAATGCTGTAACTAAAAATGATTGATTTTTCTATTTGCATAAAATGCTTTCTCAATGTATTTATTATTTAACATTAAAAATAGAGAAAGATGCATAGATGTATATAACAAATGTCTCTGAACTCTTGCCACAAATAATAAAAGTTCACTTCAAAAACATCTGTTTTAGCAGATTATTAAAACTACAGTTTTCTTGTGGCCCCTCTCCAGTTGATTCACTTACATCCTGTATTAGTCAGCCAAAGGGGTGCTAATGTGAAATATCAAAAATGGGTTGGTCTTTATAAAGGATATTTATTTGGGGTAGAAGTCCACAGATACCAGGCCATAAAGCGTTAAGTTTCTTCTCTCACCACAGTCCATTGCCATGTGTTAGAGCAAGACAGCTGCCGGCGTCTGCCAGGGTTCAGGCTTCTGGGGTTCCTCTCTTCCCAGGGCTGCGTTTCTCTCCGGGCTTAGCTCCTGCTTCCTCTTCAAGGCCAGCTGTAGACTATCAGGCAAACGGCTTGCTTCTCTTCTCTTGGGGCCTTCTTTCCAACATCAAAACTGCTTCTCAAAAGACTGCTTCTCAAAACTGTTCTTGCCATGCCTTTTATATTTGATTCCCCACCCACCAAGGGGTGGGGCTCAATGCCCTAATCATAACCTAATCATGCCCAGATTAAAAGATCAGTTTACAAGCATGATCCAATTATATTTTTGGAATTCATAATTACATCAAGTTGGCCAACTGGTACACATCCTAACTCAAAATTGAGGTTGATCATATTATATGGTAGTAATTTTACTTCTCATGAACTTGTACAAGTGTAAGTAGACATGATATATTTGATTTTGCCTCAAGGGGTCTACTATATTTATTGTGAATGATTGTATTATTATTCCTTATGATCCACCGCCCTTCCTTTTAGCGAATTGTACTTCTACTCCCATCGCCTTGTGACCTGGACTGCTGCCCTGCACTGTTCCACCCCACTGCAGTCAAGCTGGACCATATTACCTGCTCTCTCCAAGCTGACACTTTAAGTGCCATTATCTATTTCTGCTCTTGCTCATCACAGAACAAGGCAGGGGCTGCTCCTTAGCCAGGGGTCTCAGGTCCAACAGAATGGCAGCTTCCCTGCAGCTGACACTGGCATAATGAGAAATAGATGCTGCTGCTGTCCATGACACTAAGTTTTAGTCTGTTTGCTCAGCATAACAGAGTGAAAGATGCCTAACTGCCTATCTTCCTCAACTTGCTTGTTTCACCCTTGATAATTTTTTTCAAGCTATATCTGTGTCGATACATTTACCTTTAGTTCAGAAGTTAGCAAACAATAGCTCATGTATCAGATCTGGTCTGTGAAAGTTTTTGTACAGTGTACAATCTAAGAATGATTTCTTTTTTTTTACATTTTCCAAAAGCTGAAAAAATCAAAAGAATGATGTTTCATTATACATGAAAGCTATGTGATATGCAAATGTCAATGTCCATATGAAAGTCTTATAGGGGCACAATCACACTCATTCATTTATGCCTATGGCTGCTTTCATGTTACAAGGGCAAGATTGAAGAGTTGTAGCAAGAGCCAGAATGTGTGTTATGCCCTGCACAAACTGCATTTTAATATACATGTTTTAACTCCTAACTAGGCCCCTCTCACCCACACTTAGTGTGATGGCAAACATTCTAGAGTCTACCTTACTTGTCTGAGGACAGAAGGAATACATGAGAAATCCCTTAGAATTGTCATTGTTGGTGGAGCTTCTCTCTGTTTTCTTCACTGTGCTTTGTCTCTTCTCCCAATGATCCACCTCCCCTTGACTTTTCTTCTGCTGGCCATATCTTTGTTGCCTGTTCTCTGCCTCCTCCCTATCTTAGCCCAGCTCTATTAAAAACAAAACAAAACAAAACAAAACAAAAAAAACAAAACAAAACTCTATTAAAAACAAAACAAAACAAAACAAAACAAAAAAAACTTGTACTCAATTACAACTTGTAGAAATTAACTTGTGGAAATTATTAAGAAAAATTGTGTAAATTTGTTTTCTCTTTTTATATAAGTACTTATATATAACATGCTTGATTTTGCCTCTTGGCCCCCAAAACCTAAAATATTTTATATCTGACTGTAGCAGTTTGATATTATTTATGAATTACAAAAATAGATATCAGATTATGTTTGTAAATTGGTCTGTTCCTCTGGGGACATTAGATTATATTAGAATCTGAGGTTTCATTTTTACTTGATTAAATAATGATTAAGGCTTTGATCGGGCCACTTCAGTAAGACATTGAGTCCCCACCACCTTGGTGGGTGGGAACTCACAGAGAAGCTGAACCGCAGAGAAGGGAGGTTGGAATTTTGATATTGGAGCCCGGAGAAGTAAACACACAGAGAAGCAGATACGTGAGGAAGGAGAGAAGGCTCCACTAGACACGGCAGAGGCCCCAGGAAGAGAGACAAGCCATTAGCCTGATAGTCTACAGCTGGCCTTGTGGAGCGAGCACAGCAGCTGAGCCTGGAAAGAAATGAGCCCCAGGAAAGAGATAAGACTTATCCTAGCCTACAGCTGATATTGGAAGAAGCTGGGACCACACAGTCTTAAGAGGAAAAGGAAGCCCAAACTCTTGCAGATGTCTGCAGCCATCTTGCTCCAACATGTGGCAACAGACTTTGGTGAAGAAAGTAACTATGCTTTATGGCCCTGTGACTGTAAGCTTCTACCCCAAATAAATAGCCTTTATAAAAGCCAAGAGATTTCTGGTATTTTGCATCAGCACCCTTTTGGAAGATCCTGAGCTTTACAAAAAATTTGTGAATAGCAATTGTAACTACTGTATAATTTTCCACTGAATGAATAAATCTGCACTTTATCCATTTGTCTATTAAGGGACATTTTTTCTTTCCTAATTTTATCCTTTTTAAAATAATACAGTAATGAGTATCCTTATTAAGTCTCTTGGTATACTTGAACACCTTTTAGGCTTTTCATGAGAATTAAAAAGAATAATAATCATAGAAGACATTAGAGTTGGATTATTTCACTTTTTTTTGCTAGATAATGTCCAACTTGTTCTTTTCATTGTTTATGGTATATTACTTGGAAAATACATGTATTATATCCTAAATTCCCCATGTTGTAATTTGTTTCATAGTGTTTTTTTCCCCTTAAGTTTGTTTGGCATGTGTTGGGAATTGAATTTTTCCCCCACAAAAGTTATTTTCCAGTCCCAACCCCTGGTCTTGTGGGTCTGAACTCATTTGTAAATAGGACCTTTGACAATGTTATTATTTAAGATGTGCCCAAACTGCATGAAGGTGAGCCTTAATAGAATATGGTTGAAGTCCTTATAAGCAAAAGAAGTTGGACACAGAAAAAGAAGCCGTGGAGAGCAGCTAGAAGCTGGAAATCAATAGGACACGGAAGAGAAAGGAGAAGATACTGCCACAGGCATTGTAATGTGAAAGAAAAGCCAAGGAACCCCAACGACTGCCAGCAAGCCAGAAGACACCAACCTGAGAGGAGACAAGCCTTCTATCCTCTGAAACTATGAGCCAATAAATTCCTGTTGTTAAGCCAAGCCATTGTATGGTATTTGTTTTAGCAGCTAGAAAACTAACGCAGCATGCTTCTCCTGAAATGCACATGTCAACATTTGTCTATATATACATTTATATACTTACACACTGATTTGACAAAAGCCACCCATTCCTCAATATTTTCTAATCCACTTTAATTTTTAATAATAAATTTTAATTTTAATGTGGCCTTGTCACTTAACATCCCTTGTAAAATATACAAGAAAACAATTTTACCTGTTTTGCCTTAGAAATTTATAAGATTATTACAATTAAATGTTCATGGAAAAATTTACTAAATATATTTTTAATTAAGTAATTATATTGAAAAATGCATTTATTCCTCTAAATACATTATTGGTGCCACAAACTTTATTTTTCACTTTAACTTGATTTGTACTAGCAACTTGAAAAGAAGAATAGATAAACATATAAGCTCAGGACAATATTTTTTAAATTGATAGCTCTGATTATTCCAGAAAAAGAAACATGCAGTTTGAAAACCAATCTCCAAAGGAAAAAAAAAAAAAGAAAGAAGAAATGTTCAGAATAGAATTAAAGATAAAACTAGAAGGTTCACACCCACATACAAATACAATCTTTATTGAAGTAATTTTGAAATCCTGAGAATAGTATCCCTAGTCATTGGCCTTCCAACTATAGAGATAAATACCTGGCATAAATGTTGAAGTAAACTTTTGTAAACTCTTTTTTGAATTCTGAATAGTTTGTTTGGCAGCATTTTTTCAAAGTGGGCAAGATAGAGATAATTTTTCCAAAGAAAGAGTCTGGATTTTTTTATAAGTCAAGAAATTTAAACCTCACTATCTTTAATATCTTGGATATTCAAATGAGAAGATGGCTGTACTTTATTGCTATAAATTACAAACATTTACACTCTGTCACAGTACAAATAGTTCAAGATCTAGGAAAGGAATCAGCAAACTTTTTCTGTAAAAGTCCAGATGGTAAATTTTAGAATTGGCAGGCCAAGAGGCAAAATCGAGGATGTTATACAGGTCCTTAACAAAACCACCCAGCAGTTCCATTGTAGCATGAAATCCACCACAGAAAATGCATAGAAGAATGAGTGTGGATGTGGTGGCTGTGTTCTAATAAAACTTTATTTATGGATACTGAAATTTGATTATTCTCCTTTTGAATTTTCCAGCCATTTACCAATTAAAAAAAAAATTCTTAGATTATGACCTTTGTATACAAAAATATGTGGCAAGCAGGATTTGGCCTGTGTGCTGTATTTTGCCAACCTCTGACTGAGGGCACCAATGATAAGCATTCTTGCAAAGTGAATACAACTTAAAGCTATGGGATTAAGTATTGGTTCTTTCAAAATTTGTTGATGATAATTCTAGGCTTGAAGATTGAAGCTGCTATTTTGTCATACATGTGTCCAAGTCTCCTGACTTTATCTTAAATATTCCAACTATAGGCACTAAGTACTGACTCTTTGACAACTATTGGTAAACCATCTCAGTCTGGCTACCATAAGAAAAGGAAATGCATTTCCCTTTCCCTTAAGTCGAAATATCTATTCTTACGAAAGTATTTGTTAGGATTTTCAGAAAGAGGAGCCATGATTCAAAATTTATTCTAACTGGGATCGTCTAAGGAAAGAAATAATCAACAAAACCATCCAACTTTTTTTTACCTCTGTAGTGGGGTAAACAGTGGTCCCCCAAAAGAGAAAGCCTCATCTTAATTCCCAGAACCTGAGAATTTTATCTTATTTTGAAATACAAAACAAAACAAAAAAGATCTTTGCTGATGTAATTGTTAAAGATCTTGAGACAAAGAGATGGTCCAGGATTATCCTGGTAAGCCTTAAAGCCACACAGAGGAGAGACTGAACAAAGACAAGAGTAGAAGGCCATGTGAAGACAGAGGCAGGATTGCAGACAACCATCAGAAGCTGGAAGAGACAAGGAAAGAGTCTCCCCTAAAGCCTCTAAAGGGAATGTGGCCCTGATGACATCTTTTTTTTTTTTTTTTTAATTTTTTTTTTTTTCTTTTTTCTCCCCCCCCCCCCCCGTTGCTGCTTGTGGTCGCTGGGTCAGCTAACCACGCCGCTGCCTTCACCAGGAGGCCCCGGGAACTGAACCCGGGTCCTCCCATATGGTAAACGGGAGCCCTATTGATTGAGCCACAGCCGCTTCCCCCTGATGACATCTTGATTTCAGATGTCTAGCCTCCAGAAATATGAGAAAGTAAATTTCCATTGTTTCAAACCACCAAGTTTGTGGGCCTCTGTAATAGCAGTCATGGGAAACTAACATAACCTTTCACTTACTTCTAAAATTGGTAGTAATAAAGAATTAGACTTCATAGGTCCAAAATACCATCTCTAATTTCCTAAATATCAATGAAATTCGATGGAAATTAATGCAACACTTAACCACTCAGTGAAACATTGTTACATGCATTTTAAAGGTTTGCAGATGAATTTTGTGTTAAATAATTTTGACATAAGCAAGTCTTCTTGAATGAGACGGAATCAAACAAGGTTCTAAAGTATCAGAAAAGGTTCGTTAAAGTTAGTAAAAGTGACAAAGCAAGGTATATATTCCATATTAAATTTAAGCTTCTTGAGAGAAGATTCTGTGGTATATTCCTAAATTATATGAGTAATTTGCTCTTGGAATCAATAACTAAATCTTGGGGGACAACATTACTGTAAACATTATTTATTAGTCTTGTTTTTTTCATTTACGATGTGTAATACAGTGACTAATTTTTCTGAGTGCTTTCCAATTCTTTTCTTTTTTACCAGAACTGATGTTATATGTTTTATAGTATATAAAAATGATCTTGATACCTAAAATTGACTTGGAAATGGAGGAAGGCTGTTAATTATCCCAAAGGCCAAGGGTTTTCCATGTAACTGATATTTTATTTCAAACCCCCAAATATTTTTCAACCTTCCTCAAATGTTTGCTCTTTTAGGAACTGTTAATGAATTTGATCCAAGTTAGTAAAGCCTATCAATAAATCAGTAATTTAACTTTCCAAATAACATTTTTCATTTTAATAATTGCTTTTCTTTTTTTTTTTTTTTTTTTTTTTTGCAATACGTAAATAATCATTGCCTCTTTTAGTTATGGTTGTTGTTGTCCATGGATTAATTGTGCAATAAATATTTAAAAATCAGTGCAGTGGCTAGAGGCTTTTTAAGGTCATTAGTTGTCAAAGAAAATATATTTTCTGCTCACAGGCAACTGCCAAGACCAACTGGGCCCATGCAACTATAATGAAAACAGTGGAATTTTTCTTTAATGCTAAATATTGGGCCCTACTCATGCTAAATTTACAGTAGAATAGCTAAGTTAATACTATTTATATGGTCTTAATATTATGATAGCCATTTTTTAAAGTTTTCTTTTTAATTATATAAGATCTTTGCCTCTAAAATCCATTGTCCAGGGAAAAGCAAAGAACTTGCTTGAGGAAATATATCATGAAAACTGAGATATGTTTAATTAATTTATAAATTGATTACCAAGAGAGTAAAGAAATAATGGGACTAAAATTATTGCTATGAATGAAATTACTTAAAGCTCAGTCTCTGTCTCCTTCCCTCCTGCCTCCTCTCTTGCATGTTTAGAAACAAGTTTATATTTCTGATGGACAACCATCTAGCAAAGTACTGCCTGCGAAATGGGTTATGAAATGGGCATAAACCAAAAATACTTAGTAAAGTGAGTTTTTTCCTAATAATACAAGCTGTCACTTATATAGAACATACTGGAATGAAAAGAAGAATTTTTACATGTTCATAAATGTTAACAAGATACCTTTATTTTGGAAGAGGAAAATTATAGCTTGCATAATAGTGGTAGACACACAATTGCCAATAATAAAATTGGGATAGATGACTTTGAAATCTGAGAATTGGAGAATGGCTCTGCTCTGCAGGTTAGCTGAAATAGAACTCTAGAGATGTATAATAGCTGAATAAAGTTGGGCAGATATAACTCTATGATCAATAAGCATTTGTTGATTGTTGTTATACCTTATTTGAGGGTACATTTACTGAATGTTACTGATTTAAATGGGGAGACATTTTTACTAATAATTCAAATATTATCATGTATTCTTTCTACCACAAAAGCAGTATAGCATTACAGAATGTAACTTGGAGCATTCAGTTCTGGGATCTCTAACCACACGCCCATGTGCCCATTTGAACCCAGATTCTGAAAATGGGAAGTGATTTACCAGCATCTGAGATATGTTGATGGTGTGTTATAAACAATTGCCTTTGAGACAAGCTATGTGAGGAGTATGCTAAGCAAACACCTGAACTGGAGTTTCTAGGTCATTGCTGTGGACTGACTGTGATATTTACTGTAGAAGCAAATACAACTGAAACACATAAATTGAAAATGGAGTTTTTGAGGAAATAATAATTTACCTGAGTTTCCAAAATATATTTATGTGGTTGGTAGCATGTTTGCCCAGGTTAATAATCAGAAAACTGTTATCATTAATTATTCATGTGATCTTGGGATAATCCCCTATTATTTCTGAATCTTTATTTCTCTGAATTACATGGAGTTTGAGGTAGTTTATAAATTCCTTCCAAACAGAAAATTCTATGATTTCATAGGAAGAATTTCATATCTCTTGATATTTTCTGACACTAAAATCTAGAATCAATCCATATTTAACTTAGGTTTGAAAAAGTTATTTTATCTCAACTTTGCTTAAATTAATATATAAAATAATTGAGAGGAATAAAAAGACAGACTAGAGAGCAGAACCAGAATACTACTGACACTTACGTAATTGTGCCACCACCATGTCCAACAATAACAAACACTCAGATTTACTAACCTATATGAGAAAAAGCAGTAAAACACCAACAATTCTAAACAGGTTCCTGAAAGCTGGCAAGAAGCCATTCCTTCTGGTGGGAGGACACATAGTGACCTGCAAGGAAAGGTCAGGCACATCCTTGCTAACAGTGTGTTTTTGGTTTCACCACTTCCTTTGAATTTAAAGGACTAATATTTATTAAGCACTTCCCATGTGCCAGGAAGTCTGAGGACTGACAATGGGAAGAAAACTCCATCTTTTTTCCCCCATTTTTAAAATTTGACTACTACAAGTTAAAGTACAGAAAATTCCATTTTGGATGTCAAAAATAATCAAATATCAGCAATTCCACAGGGTTCATAGATATATATTTGCCATACACATGTATGCTTGCATATTTATACATACACAGAACATCAAGGAGATGTTAGTCATTTCTCAGTTAATCCTTAGGTGGCAAAATAAAATCTCAGTGTCAAAATTCTGTACCAAAAATGATAAATCCTCTTTGAAAGAGAAATTACATTTAGAGTCAACATGTACTGTTCCTGCTCTATTATTTGGATCCATACCTTTGATTGTAATATCACTTTTTGGTGCACTTCATGTCATAATATGCTAAGAGTAAGGCAGGGTTAAGAATTTGTATTCATTAGGTGTATCACACTTTGATATTCTTTCAACAATGACCAATTAGACAAAGGGAAAAATAGACAAGTTGGGCTACTTCGAGACTTTCTTTTTTTTTAAGATTTATTATTTTTATTTATTTATTCATTCCCTGCCTTCCCCACGACACTTACTAATTGTCCTCGATGTCTGCTTTCTGTGTCCATTAGCTGCGCGTTTCCTCTGTGTCTGCTTGTCTTCCTTTGTTGCATCATCTTGTTGCACCAGCTCTCCATGGGCTGGGGCCGTCGGCTCTCCGCAGGTGCGTGCCAGCTTGCTCTAACCAGGAGGCCCCAGGAACCAAACCCAGGGCCTCCCATACGGTAGACGGGAGTCCAATTACTTGAGCCACACCCGTCTCTAGTCATTTTTGATAGTTGATTCTTGCACAATTCCACTTTCCAATCACTTTAGCCTACAAAGATTTCGACAGTCTTGGTTACATGACTAAAGTCACTCTGCCCACAGCTTTCAGCTTCCATTATCTGAGATCTCCTGTCATTCTTTGTTTTAAACATGCTACCATCTACCCTCTGATTATCTTTCTGCTCTAGTGAGGTATAGTAATTAAGTGACCATACTGCATTGATTGGTGTTGAAAGCCACAAATCTCTTTCTACTGGGTGTGAAGAGAGGCTGGAGGCTTATTACGTTTTCTTCAAATGAAACTTATTTTTTGGTAAGATCTTGATGAGTCAAACTATTCTTGTCTATTTTTTATATACCAATTTCTAAAATACTGTATTCTAAAGGACAAACCTTTCTGAAGTCAGAACCAACTTTTTACAGGAATAGTTTCTAGGATTTTACTTGGTCTTTTTCCTGCACCATACTTTCCTCACTATTGGTTTCCCAAAGGCAACATTTCCAGCGCTGGCTTTCTAACATTTAAACAAGATGCTGTCTGTTACATTATAACATATGGGTCTATGTACAAATTTTGGATTAAGAAACATCTCAGGTCATGCTGTTCTACTTCTATTTATCCCATTGAGGACTAACCATCTACCCTCCAGTAAGGTATGGTCCTTTGAGTCTTTTGGGTCCATTTTATAATTTCTATGGATTCAAAAAGCTTCTAGTCAATATAACCATCTGTCATTTATTTATGGACTAATACAGTTGTATAGTGCAATTTTTTCTGAAGTTGCTAGCAAGTAAAGAAGCGGCAATGAGTCTAGTATTGATTGACTCATATCACAAATATCAGAAGCTTTTGTGGGAGAAAAGAGTGCTAAAATTATATGTATGGTATAAAAATAGAAGGGTCTGGAAGGAAAAAAAAATCAATCCATAATCTTTATCTTTTTTTCTGTGTTATTTTCTAATAATTCTCCGAAAACAAGTCAGTGCTCTGACCACAAAGATCAACTTATGTTGGAAAAGGTAGGATGGAGTTGTTTGTGTAGGGCTAGGTATTTTAATAACTGGTTATAAACTGCAAGTGGGAGGTTATACATAAGCATGTAAGTAAAGACATAGGTGGAAGACATAAAACAAACTGTAACAAAGCTTTCTGTTTTTTAAACCCATTTAAGTAATAGTTTAAAAATGACAGACTGGTATAAAAAAACATGTTTAACATTTATTTCCATCAAACCACAACAGCTAAGCTAAGGAAATATGGACATTCATTTGGTAGCTGGCCATTGAATTTCCAATTTGAAAACATTCTTGGTGGAAGCAGACCTCAGGGAGATGAGTCAGGCAGGACTTAGGCTGCCGACCCAACCTGGTTATCTCTCTTAGCCCTGCTCCAGAAAGTCCCACATTTTGCTTACATGATAATGCTGCACACACATTTTCATCCCCAAATACCTAGATAAACCACAAAGTTGAGTGTGTATACCCCGGGGTCACCTCATTGCTGATCTACCCACCTGAGTAGACCTGTCCAGGGATAAAACTATGTGGATTTGTAAAATGATTATGGCACACCCTGTGATTAAAAATCACAAAAATTTGGCCCTAACTCATGTTTTGTGCTCATTAGTAAGTCTTGCTTTTCCATGAGGAGATTGTTAATTTTGTTTTTTCCTCATAGATGATAATTAACTTTGTCCAAAACAACTTCTGACTCTCAACTGAAGTTAAAATTTCCCTATGGCTCAATCAAGGCAGTCGATCTTAAAGTCCCTGGAAAACAAGTTTTCTGGATTTGATTTCTGCAGTAGTAATGTGCAGAATAAAAATATCATATTTCTAGCCTACACAAATGGTGATTTCACTAATTATTTAAATCCAACCTCCAGCTTGAATACACCAGTATGCTCTGGAGATTCTCCTCTAACTTATTATTTGCAAACTGTACTCTCTTATGCCAGATAAAATTTGACATGTCTCCATAAATTTGGATTCAAATAAAATATATTACTTTCTATGATGAGTATATTTTTGTCACATTAGTATTTAAATATGGATTTGGTATCCAAATGTATGTGATAAAATTGAGGGAAGAAGGCAAAGCCTTGGGAAGGAATTTCAGTTCCCTGTAGCTAACAATCTCTAGCTCAGTTGGGAGCAGAGGAAAGAACAAGTGCAAATATGCTATTCATACTCTCAAACTACTGAAATATCTGAACTGAAATATTAAAAAATATTGTATAATATGTATATTAATTAGCCAAAGAGGTGCTGATGCAAAATACCAGAAATCTGTTGGCTTTTAAAAAAGGTATTTATTTGGGGTAGAAGCTTCAGTTACCAGGCCATAAAGCATCAGTTACATCCCTCACCGAAGTCTGTTGCCAAATGTTGGAGCAAGATGGCTGCAGACATCTGCAAGAGTTCAGGCTTCCTCTTTCTCTCAAGGCTCCATGATCCCAGCTTCTTCCAATATCAGCTGTAGGCTGGGATAAATCTCATCTCTCTCCCAAGGCTTGTTTCTCTCTGTGCTCAGCTGCTCTGCTCTCTCTGCAAGACCAGCTGTAAACAATCAGGCTGTCTCTCTTCCCAGAGCCTCTGCTGTGTCTCTTTCCTCTTGTTTCCGCTTCTCTGTGTGCTTACTTACAGGCTCTAGCATTAAAACTCCAACCAACTCCTCTGCCTTGTCATTTTCTCTGTGAGTTCCTGCCCACCAAGGGGGTGGGGACTGAATGTCTCACTGATGTGGTCCAATAAAAGTCTTAATCATAATTTAATCAAGTGAGAGTGAAACCTCTAAATACAATACAATCTAATCTAACCATAGGAACAGACCAATTTACAAACATAATCCAATATCTATTTTAAGAATTCATAAATAATAACAAGCTACATAGGTATGGATATTTTTATTGTCCATATACTAGAAAACTATTTTGAATCTTACCTTTCAATATTCTAATAAAAACCAATAAATAGTCACTTTTACCATTTATTACATTTCATCAGGCTTCTTTGCTTAATTCTTACTTGACAAATTTAAAAAAAGGTTTTATCTAATTATACACTGACCTTTGCAATTTCATATAAATTTAATATAGTTAAACTTAATTTTCTGCATGCAAGGGTTAATATTGTTGCTTTCTCTTGAGTTTAAGGTTGTAAATAACTGTAGAAACAGAAATCATGAATAAATGTCCTAGGCAACATGGTGCTAGATAAAGAACTGAAGCTTTTAAAAAATTATACAGTGCTATTACCAGTGAATGTGTTTCTGGTACCTGTGTGTGTTTGATATGAGAGGAAAGATAAGATCTGTGAGAAGGATGAAATGTTAGCATATACAATGTAACTTAATACAATTTTCTACTAGGTACTATTAGAATTGAGATATCATTATACAGTTATTGTTTCAAATGAACTCCTGGATCCATTCATTAACATATATACATCAATGGCAATCCATTTGCATTCCTACAAATTTGCTTAATCCTTTATTTTTTAAAACCAATATAATCTCCATCAATATGTTCACAGGCTAACATTAGGAGATATAATGGGCCATGCATATAAGTTCCTTGTAATGGACACGTTGTTCTCTGATCTAACACTCATCTCCCTGACTTTTGTTTCTCTTCTCCCCATATTCTGATAACTTCTCTCTTCCATGCTTTAACCATAGGGTCTTGGAAAACCCTCTTATTCTTAGGTGTCCCTGCTCCTGGGTACAATTGATTAGAATAGCATTTCCTTGGTATTTTTTGGCATGTAGATGGCAACAATTTTAAAATATGAACTCTGGGACATGTCAGAAATCCCATCTCTCCATGAAGAGAACGTTTGTCGGTTGTAGAAGAGAATGATGGCTGTGTGCAGTGTTCACAACAGAATTCAAGTTCTCATTTCTAGCTAGGATTGAATCATAGCAGCACCACCACCCCCTGAAGTTGGTTTATCAACCATTCCGTTATTGTATAAGGTTATATGTTTTTTGTGGTCCAAACTGGTCTGAATTGGATTTCAAACACTTGTAAAGAAACTACTTTTTTCAGGTGCCAAATGTTGAATAAA
Organism: Tolypeutes matacus; assembly: GCA_026826555.1. Taxonomy (NCBI): domain Eukaryota; kingdom Metazoa; phylum Chordata; class Mammalia; order Cingulata; family Chlamyphoridae; genus Tolypeutes; species Tolypeutes matacus. The sequence continues at coordinate 2,147,312 of JAKSZT010010858.1, forward strand.
ATGGTGTGTTGATGCTCTAGGGTTCAGTATTCTTTCTGTAACAAGAGTGCCTAATTCTTTGGCTTTATAACTTATAATAGGAAAAAATAAATAAAATAATAATTAGTTGGAAAAAATCAAGGCATGGTGGAAAATTTAATACTTTTAAAAGTTTCATTAATATAAACTAAAATAAATATTCAAGCATGGACATAGAACATATCAAGTGTAGATTATCTAACATGTTTTACTCAGGAGTTCATTTACTTAACAAATATGAATTAAGGTGCCATTAAATGTAGGCTCTGTCCTCAACCCTAGAGATAGTGATTTAACAGAGAAGTCCCTGGCCCCATGGATGTATATTTCATAGTAGTGGTATTGGTGGTTCAGGGTTGTTAGACAATATAAAAATAAATCCAATATTTTCAGGGAAGAATAGGTTCTATGGAACAAATGAAATAAATTGGTGTCATATAACAGTGGGAGATATGTATATATGGAGAATGGGGAGATGACAATGATTTATATATGGCATTGTGACAATATATAGGGTATTGTGGTAATAAATGTGGCCCATCCAACATCTGTCTCTAATTTTCCCCTTCTTGAAAGCCCTCTGGTTTAATTTAGCACAACAATGTACCAAGCTTAAAGATTATATTTTCCAGTTTACTTTACCTTGATACCAAATTCAGGCCAATGAGATACACCTAGGAGTGTTCTGTTTGGGGCTGGGTAAACTGCTTTGAAGAGAGTTAACTCACCTAGGAGTTGTGTTCTCTTTGTTTTGAGATGAACTTTGGAACAGAACCCACCCACTAAGGAAATCAAGCAGAAAGCCAGAACTAGCCACAATCTCAACCCTATCCTGTCTATCTACTTTATGTAAGAGGTCCACTTTTATTTGCTAATTACTTTCTTTATGTTTGTCTGGGTTATATGCAGCCAAAATTAATCCCAGCAAATATTCATGAGAGTTGATTTTAAGAAGAAACTGTTTAAACTAAGACCTAAATGTCCAGAGGGGCCAGCCTTATGAAGCACTATGGAAATTCTATCTCATGCAGGAAGTATTTGCATATGGAACTGAGACTATGAAGAGATGGATCCAGAGGAGTAAGCAAAGATCATGCAGACCATAGTTAGAAATTTGTGTTCTATTCCTCCTCACCCAGACCCAACTGATAGGGACATTGATGGGCTTTAAGCGGAAATGCTATGACTAGATTCATGCTTAATAAAAACATACCCCCAGTTGTTAGGTGGAGATATGATTGTTGGGGACAAATAGGTAAAAATGGAAGTTGGAAAATACATCATAGATTATTTCAGTATCTAAATAGGGTGACTGAGGAGAAAGAGTGAAATAAATTTGGTGACATATTTTGGATATATACTTTACTTATATCCTGATGGATTGAACATGTACAAGGCAAGAAGATCATCAAGAAAAGTGGTGTGCTTATCATTGCAGAAGATTCTCCATCTCTAAGCCTGTATTTGCAGCAATTTCTAAAGTTCCTTTTGGAACAAAGAACTTCTTCCTCAAATATGCAGATTTCATGCAACACATTTTTGCTTTCTTCATTTCTGTCATTATAGCCGCACAAATCTAAACAAAGTTCTTTATTAAAAATAAAAATATTAAGCCCTACTATGTGCTAGGTGCTTAGGCTGAGAATTTCAGTAAGACTTGATGGTTGGTTTTCCTTAAGGGTGTAGTAAAGGAGGAGGGAGTTGTTTAAACAAAACAGTGGAATGAAAGGATGAAGGAGTTGGATGAAAAGAATACCTAGGGGGATGGTCACAGGGAGATGCATAAAGGGGAAGCACAAAGGGATGATGGTCAGTTCTAGCCAAGGTGGAGGGCTCAGTAAGAACTTCATGGAAAAGTTGAAAACCAAGTTAAATTCAAGTAATGGAGTGAATTTTGAGAAAGGAGAAGGAGGGCAATACAGAGAGAAGCTCCTGTCGGGTCAGATTTATAGATATAAAACAGTTATGCCCAGGGAACCTCCCGTTATTCAGTATAAGTGGGGTAGGGTGGTGAGAGTATCCAGAAATGTTAATAAAAAACAGAGAAACAAGCCTATTTTCCATAGAAATTTAATATTGAAGTCCATAGGTAGGTATTGAAAATATAAAGGTCATCAATTTTATTAATTACCTCATTATCCTTTCCACCCTTGAGTTCTTACTAGAGTTAGTAACTGTGACAAGTATTTCAGTTACGTGTCAGAGTTACTTGTTACACAGTAACTGTGACAAGTAATTCTCTCTCAATTATTATTCATAACAACTCAATATGGGATTCTTATTCTGCTTACTCTACAAACAAAACCTATGGTTATTTAACAAGCACATGTTCACACAGCTAGGAATTGGTAAGGATAAGTTTGAAATTCATGTTTTCACAAATTCTGAGTTCTTTACTAATATTTTTGTGTAAAAAAATTTCTTCATTTAACTCCCTTCCTCTCTCATTGTTTCCCCACCATTTTCTTCCAGACACCTCAAAAAGTAACTAAAAACCAAACTTTTTATTGCTTATTTTCTGCTCAACCCAACGTCTATTAATTAGTTCACTGACAAATAACAAGGCACTCTGCTTATTTTTCTAGCCCATGTATCCCTGTTTGCCTCTAAATCCATTCTCTAAAAATTAAGCCATTTGTGTTATGAAATTAATGAATACATTTTTCAATAGATATATTTTGTTGAATTTCCTAGGTGACATTCCAATTGTTCCTTTTTTTTTTCTGCAAAAAGCTTTATTGTTTACACTTGGTTCAGGGCTACAAGATGGCAGTTTAAAAGATGTCTCCTGACTGGAAGGGCTCAGGCAGAAGCCTGGATGCCTGGGGAGTAGAGGGTTCCCTGTCCTCCATGGACTCTGGACTCTGGAGGCTCCTAATCGTGCTTGAGGGTGAGCCTTCAAAGAGATACTTGCTGAGCTGGCCTGTGGGCCAGCCAGCCTGCAGAGGTTCGTCAGGTGGTCTCCCATCTTCTTGATCAGTTTCATCTACTCATCAAGGAAATGGTTCTCCAGGAAGTCACAGAGATGGGGGTCTGTGTTGGTAGATCCCAGGGCATGGAGATCCAAAAGGGTCTGGTTCAGACTTTTCTCAGGGACCAGGGCAGCTTCCATGGCATCCAGTGTTTTACCTCACTCATCTTTGGATAGCTTTTACACGTTCTAGGAGAGGTCGCGGCTACCACACTGGTTTTGCATCTTCAAGCGACACTTGGTGCCCTTGCACCTCTCCTTTGCCATCTCACAGAAAAAGTGGTCCACAACCTTTACGGTCACATTGTCACAGTCGAAATAGTAACCCAAAGAAAGGTAGGTGTAGGTGGCCTATAAATGCAGGTTGACCAAGTGGTTAACATAGGCCTCCACTTCAGCAGAATAATTCTGTTAGATCTGGGAGCTCATGGTTGGTCAATAGTGAGCTAACAAGAAAAAATGGTGGATGGCATTTGAAAGGTCTGAAGTATGAGATGACTCTGAGTTGTCTCACTGAAATATTTATAAAATTAGAGAAAACAAGTCATGAAAAGTCAAGAGCTTTATCATGGGAAGAATGTGAAGATCTTCTACTAGAGTCTTATGTAAATGCCTGTGAATCCTTTTTCTGCTTGAGTTAGGAGAGAATTTATATTCCCTTATCATCAGTTGGAATATACCTCCTTTTAAAATATATAACATGAGTTCCTGGTCTCTAGGATACAAAGGCAATGCAAAACAAGAAACCAGACCTCAAACCTAAAGTGGAGAAGAGAAGTTATAGAAACCAGGACTCACCAAACATCTCAAAACATGAAACCAGGTGAGAGAGAAGAAAGTGAGATTTCAATATTATATTTTAATTTCACTGTAGGTAAGTATTAAGCTTGAAGGGAAAAACTTAATCATTGCTTTCGATTTTGTGTTTAGTAGGTTAATAGTTCAACACAAACTATGATAGCTGATATGACTTTAGTTCATCAGAAATCCATTAGAACAATATTAACAAGCAATGTAGATTTATGGTATAAAAATGTGCCTGCTTGTACCCAAAGGTCTCTCTTAATTTCTACATATTTATTCTATATCCCATAGGTCCCTGAATTCTTTTTCAGACTTCAAAGAGTAAGAACTATTTGGAAAGGAAGATGCTTTTCTGTCAGTGAAGCTTCAGAGCAAGGAGAATTACAATAGAGATACTGCAGGTTTTCAAGAGGTCAAGAAGAATTTTTTTTTTTTACAAAGAGCCATAGGAGGCACAAGAGTGTGGTAACATGAAGCATATCTAACAGTGTAGCTCACTGCTCTGACCACCATGGGACTGAAGTCATGAGAATTTTGTTAATTATCTAACCACAATTTTCCTATTTGCAAAAATAAATTAATAATACAACCTAATTAATAAGGATGTTGTAAATAGATGTTATCTACATACTAAGAGATCACTAAATACTAACTTTTATTATTAATTCTTCTCATATTTAATACACTTTCTTGAGGGAGCCTTAAGGTGAATGTAAATAACATAAAATTCCAAGAGATTCAGCATTAGGATTTAGTGGAGATCAAATAAGATACTTCTTGCATCTTCCCCCATACCCTTAAACCTATTTAAAATATGCTATGTATACAGTACAATAAAAGAAAATCAAGAATGGAATTTTGAGATGAGGAGTGTATCACCCACATTTTTGGGAAATTTTTTTCCTTGATCAGTGATGAGCAAATGACCCCAAGAAGATAACTTCAGATTTTGTTACTTTTCAACACAAAGAAGACACATTAGGTATATTGTTGGAGTTTATTCAGTTGAACAATCTAAATTACAACTTATTTTTTTCATTCAGTAAGGATGTGTATGTATGTACATTTATACACAACACAATTTAATATGTTTAATATACAACAGAGAAGATCAAATGCAATTTTTGAGTAAAAATACAATAATGAAGAAAAGTATAGAGATTCCACTATATATTACCAACTTTTCATTTTCACGGCACTAATAATACCATGACAAAATGACTAACTTACATTTTAAAGAAGATAATTGGAATAAGATTATTAAATTTAATAATTAATTTCTTCACATAGACAAAAAGTTTTGACCACAGAAAGTATCATTAACCACAAATAATGGAACATTCTTATAATTTCTACTACCGAATAACTTTATTAATTTAGCACTTTATGGATTTCATTATTGGAATCAAATATAAAGAGCAGTCTCTGAGATATTTATTGTATTTGGGGAAAATGAAACTTACTTTTTTTCCTTTAATCTCCTTGTAGAATTTTCTTGTAATTTTAGCTGCTTTATATTCTCAGCCCTTGCTGGGCGGTCACAGAACTGAGGTTAAATAAATTCAAATGACCAAAGCCCTGAAGGCTCATACCACAAAAAAAAGTTGTGAATTTTATCTATTAAACACATGAGTCCAGTTTTGCTTCACATATTGTGGGGCAAGTGTATGGCAGCAGAGTAAAAGAATCCAGCTGAAACTTTTAATACAATTAAAATGTATCTTGAGAGTATTTTTCTTTGGGATTGAATGTAATGTCACAATTCATTGAACACAAACTTGAAATAACTAGTCAACATTTCTTACCTTTAGATTGAATTAATTTTTCCTTTTTTACCCCAAACACAACAATGAGAACAAAGATTAACGCAAATTTGCTAAGCTGTGGAGCTCTTTATTAGGTTATGTTGATTTCCAAAACTGGAGATAATCATATAACTCCAGTTTTGAGTAATTCAGCAGAACCTTATACATGGGAAAAAATATTAATCTTCTTTCTCCTGATAACATTAATAATTTATATATAAAGACTGTTTAAAGTTGTGAAATAAAATCCCATGTTTTCATTTGGACCTCAAAAACATTGCCAGATAAGATGGGCAGATATTTTTTTATCAATTTATAGAGAAAGCAACTTAAATCAGTTAAGGGTTTGCCAAGTGGTATGGTTAGCTAGTGGTAGATCCCCAACTCAAATCTTGGATTTGCTTACAAGTTCCTTCAGAGGCAGAACATTTTAAAATACAAGCTTCACCTCTGAAGTCACAGATTTCTGCATCCGAATCCCAGATCCACCAAGTACTGGGTTCTCAAGCACACAGCTCAACTCTCCTAGTCTCCATTTTCTTGTCTATAATATGGAACTAATAATAACAAAATTTATAGACTCAAGGAGGAGATCCATGATCTCCTGATCACAGTTTCTGGTTAATAGCTATTCTTGTGTGTATGTTATTTGCTTCTCTAATTTTCACATCTTTTCTGTACTATCTTGACCTTCTCTGAGGGTTTTATTACAATATTGTCAAAGGGAAAATCCATGGACTGAGAAGGAAATCCCAAATTTGCATAATAAACTCTAAAATTTGTCTTTCTACAGTACGCCATAGTGAAGTGAAAGAGTAAGAATCAGAAGACCTGGATTCTAGCCTCCTTGCTGGTTTTACCACTTATCACCTAGTAATCTCAAATTTCTCCTCTGTAAAATGGATATTAAAATTTTACTTCCTTTTTGTTTCCAGGGGCTAAAATAAAATAAAATAGTAAGTTGGAAAGTATTTTAGAACAAAGAAAACCATTACAGAAATAATGGGTATTACTGCAATAAAAAACTTAATTGTAACAATATTAGTTAACACCTGTTGAGCACGCCATGTGTGTTAGGAACTGATAAGTTTTGTGTATGTGTGTGTGTTTGTGCATGCATCAACTCATTTAGATCTCAGAACACCTTATGATATCAGTACTACTGTCCCTCCCCCACCCATTTTGTAGAAAAGGAAAACTGAGGCACAGGACTTCAAGTACTTAAGGTCAGAGTCAGACACCTATTAAGTGGTGGAGCCAGTATGCACACCAGGAATATTGATTTCCGAGCTTCTCCTGTATACCTACAAACACATATATACTATATTTTCCTACAAATTCTCTTTCAGTTTTCTAAACAATAATTTTCCATTATATCCTCTTCCCTCAATTCCCCTTTTTAATCTCAGCTAATGAAATTATTTCCAATTCCACAGGGAAGAGCAAAAACAAAACAAAAATAGAAGCAATCAGAGAGATCTTCCACAAATTCCCACTACCACATCCAATAAGCAACGTATAGGTACCTATATTTGTCTTTCCTCTTCAATCAAGCATGAACTCCCCAAGCCTGTGTTTCCTGCTAGCCACTGCCCTTGTGACAATTCAAGGACTGAACTACAGCAATTCCCCCCTCTATAGTCTACATCATCAGTTTTACCAGGTCTGTGGTTTGTTTCCCTAGACATATCCATTTGCTGACATACTTCCCATATTTTAAAAAAGTAATAAAAACTTTTCTTTCACCCAACTCAAGCTAACTGCCCCCATTTCTCCTTTTGCCTTTATAGCTAAATAATTAGAAAAAGTTTTTTAAATCAGATGTCTCCACTTCAATTCCCATTGAACTCACTCTGATAACGGCTTTTTTCCCACTCCCATCCCCAACTCTCTATAGTTTGCCTTCTATACAGCAGCAAATTTTTCTAAAATTTTACTTAGGTCTTACCACTTCTGTGATGGAAAAACCTCAGTAGCACAGGGCTAAGCTTACCCTTCCTCTACATAATAGCAATCTTCATCGCTCTCTCTTAGTCTATCTCATTTAACCTACTTAACCTTCTCCCTAGCATTTTTAAGCACCTCCTGGCACATGATATATTTATTGATCTACTAATTTGTTTCCCCATTCGTTAGTTACATGAAGGCAGTTGCTTTGACTCTTTTGATTACTAGTCTACCCCCAGCATTTAGCATAGTTAAAACATCCAATAAATATTTCTTCAATGAAAGAATGATGAAATGATTCCCATACCTTGCACTGTGATCCCTATCCCTCAGCAAGCTCCTTCCTCCTGGGACTCTCATACAAACTATGCTGGTATGAACTGTGCTTTCCTTTGCTTCTGGGACATTACAAATCCTGCATCCCCCATCTTCCCAGTCCGTCACCAACCCAGGCGAGCTTCTCACTGCATTATTGTGAGATTCGGCAAGTGTCAGCTTAAAGCTGGCAGCCAGTGAAAGGTTTCTCTACAACACCTGACCTCAAGGTGCACCTCCACCACCACTTTTATTCTCCTGCAATAATTTTATTCTCATGTATACTTGCTGTTCATTGTTTGTTCATCATTGCACTATGCTAAAGGCCATGTCTTATTATTTCAGCAAACTCTCATTGCCCAATAGTGTCTGGCAACACTAGTTGCCAAAAAATGCTTGGGGGTGAATGATATTTTGGAAGAGTTTATCCACATCCTCTTTTCTTTTGTTAACTTTATTTGTTTCTAAATTAATTAAGTAGATTAATGTTCTTCCTAAGGCCCTTCTTGATCCAGTTCGGCCTTAACATCTGCAAAGGTCCTGTTTACAAATGAGTTTACACCCAAAGGACTTGAACATGTCTTTGTAGGGGAAATGATTCAATCTACCATTGACGTATTATGTTATCTTTTTTCAATTTATTGCTGGATTCAATTTGCTAATATTTTGTGTAGAATTTTGTGACTATGTTTGTATTGTTCATACTTTTTTGTCAGTGTAATTCTTACCTTATACAATGAGTAGGGAAGTGTTCTCTCATCTTCAATTTTTTGGAAGAAATTGTGTAGATTTTTGTTGTTTCTTCTTAAATGTATGGCATAATTTACAATAAAAAACATATGACTTGCATTTATATTTGTTGTAGTACTTAAACTACATATTCTATCTTTTTAATAGAGGATTGTTCAGATTATCTATTTCATTCTGAGTAATTTTTAATAGTCCTTTTCAAGGAATTGGTACCTTACATCTAAATTGTTAAGTTCATGTTCCTATACTTGTTTGTAGTACTTCCTTATAGACCTTATAATATTGTTTGGATCTATAGTGACAGTCCCTTTTGCATTCTTGGAAATGGAAATGCATATCTTTTCTCTGCTTTTTGCTTGCTCTCACTAGAGATTTATGAATTTTTTTTATCTAAAGAAACAATTTTTGCTTTCATTAATTTTCTTTTATTATTCTTTTTAAAATTCCCTTGATTTCTGATCTTATCTTCATTATTAGTTTTCTTTCTTTATGATTTGGATTGAGTTTTCCCTCCTTTTGCTAGTTTCAGGAAGGAATTTTAGATTATTTATTTTGGAACTTTCTTAATTTCTAATATAAGCATTTAATATGACACGTTTCCCTCTAAGCATCCTTTAAACCTGCATCCCATAAATTTTTATACATTGTATTTTAATTTTATTTCAATACAAAATATTTTAAATTACTTTTAGGCCCTTCTTTGGCCCACAGATTATTTAGGGCTGTGTTGTTTAATTTCCAAATATTTGGGGTTTTCTAGATATCTTTTAGTTACTGATTTCTAGTTTAATTGTGTTATTGTCAGATGGCAAGCTTTGTATTATTTCATTTCCTTTAAATTTGTTAAAGTTTGTTTTATGGCCAAGATGATCATCTCACCTTGTGAATGTTTCATGTGCACTTTGATAGAATTTGTCTCATGCTGTTTTCAGGTAAGGTGGTATATAAATATTAATTTGGTCATGTTGGCTGATAGTATTCTTCAGGTCTTCTATAACCTTGCTCATTATCCATCTCTTTGTTCTATAGATTACTCTGAGAGAAGTATTGAAGTTTCCATTTACAATTGTAGATTTGTTTATTTTTCTGTCAGTGCTATCAATATTTTCTTCCTGGGTTTTGAAGCTCTTTTGTTAGCTATATATACATTTAGGTATGTTATGTTTTCATGTTTGGTTACTTTATCATTCAACAGCTTTCTTTTTTTTTTTTTTCATATTTCTAAAATGTCCACTTGGCTCTTTTGATAGATTCTATTTCTCTACTTAGAACGTCTGTCTTCACATTTATTTCAAGAAGTTTCACTCTTCCTTCATAAAGCATGGTTATAATAGCTGCTTTAAAGTCTTTCTCTGTTAATTTCAATGTGTGAGTTATCTCATATGTGCCATCGATTTATTGTATTTTATTTGAAAATTTGAGAATTGTTCAGATTTTCCAAATAATTTTGGGTGTTAAAATCTTATGGAGAAGTTTGACGTTGATTTTATTTTAGCACTCAATCGACCTGGTAAAATTCAAACTACAAGTTCTGCCTAATCCTCTGTGGACAGGCTTGAGCAGTGCTTTACATGCAGTTTAGTCCTCAAGGCCTTTGGTATGCTGGTAGTCACGTGTGTAATAACTATGCAGCTCAGCCGTGAGCTTGAGACTTGTATCAGTTCACACACAGTTCAGAGACCCCCCTCTCCAGTTCCCTTCCCCACTTTTCTCACGTTTTCCAAATTCCAGGGTCTTCTTTCCCTGGTGCCTTGATCAGAAAGGTTGATTTACCTAAGAGTTTAATCCCATACTGTTGTGCACTTTCATGTAACTGATTCCTCTTTCAGGGAGAAGCATCAAGAGAAAAGTGAGAGAAAAATAACGAGGATTTACCTCCTTGTACTCTGGGTCAAAGGGTTCCCTTTTCCTAGCTGCTTTGTCTGGAAAGAAGAGATTTAGATGTTAGCTCAGCTGCCATTGCCACCATCCCCAGAATAAGAGCAACGAGGCTTTGACACAAGGGTTTCTTGGGCAGTTCTGGGAGAGATATGGGGAAAAGAAGAGACCCTTTGTATCTCACAGGGGCATTTCTCCCCAGACTTCTGGACAATATTTCCATCTCAATCTGCCTGCTGTTATTTACTTTTCAGAGTCCTCAGCTAGTGTCTTTATGTATTTAGTGCAGAGCTTTTAGTTGTAGTCAGTGGAAGAGAGAAGCTCTAGCAGGCTAATTCTGTCTTCACTGGGACCTGAATTTAGTATAGAAATTTAAAAGATGGAATTCTATTATTTCAAAATTATACAGATTGGGGAAGCAGATGTGTCTTTAGCAGTTGGGCACCTGCCTGCCACATGGGAAGTCCCGGGTTCGGTTCTTGATGCCTCCTAAAGAAGACAAGCAATATGATGCAACACAATGATGCAATGAGGAAACACAATGAGAGACACAACAAGCAGTGAGTGGACGTGGCTTAAGTGATTGAGCACCTCCTTCCCACATGGGAGGTCCCTGGTTTGGTTCCTGGGCCTCCTAAAAAGAAGACAAGCAGACACAGAGAACACACAATGAACAGGCACAGAGAGCAGACAGCGAGCACAAACAACAAGGGGGCAGGGAGAAATAAATCAAACATTTTTAAAAATTATATAGAATGGAACTTTTATAAGTCACTTATTACATTCTGGGAAAAATATGAATAAAACTCTGCTTTATGAAAATTCCATGAGTTCAGTAAAAGATAAAAATAGAACCCAACAAACACGTCAAAATTTAACAAAATATAAACACTTCTTAAAAAAGATTTAATAATTTTAATAGAGAGTAGTTATTTCAATTTTCTAGTTCTACTATCTCCATGACACATGATCTAAATTGCGAAAGTTCCCAACTGGTTGCTTTCTTTGCACTCATTCTTCATTTTTTTCTACTTAGGTCATTTTTGAAGAGAGCCCTGTAAACTAATGAAACAGATTAGTACAGAATCGATAATTGATAAAAGCCACTATCTGAGAAAATTGCATAACTAATTGAAATATTTACCATGTGCTCAAGGTTCTCTGTGTTCAGGATATGCATACATCCTGAACAAGTTCCTGTATAGGGAACTTGCATACATCATTTTATTTAATCTTTAAACAGTGTATTACATGAGGCAATAGGCATCGTTTTATAGATAAGGACTCTAAAACCCAATAAGCTTTTAAACAGCTTGCCCAGTACCATTCAACTAATAAATGGAAGAAGAAAGATTCTAACTTATGTTTGCCAGACTTTGATCTCTTCCTACTTCAAAAAAAAAAAGACTGAACTACAATACAAATCGTATTAAGAAAATCTTATGAAAATGTATACAGACAATGGCATTTTATTAAGTCAAGATCATGAGTTAGAATAAAAATAAGTAGATGTTGTAAATATAATGAATGATGGAGATGCAATGAATGAAGTGAGATTCAGAAGCTGCATAATGAGAAAGTCCAAATAAAGGAGGGGCACAATAAAGGATACACTTAAGAGTGAGACATAATTTTTAAAAATTCCTATTTCAAGGAGTTAAACATTGCCATAGCTTAGTCACAGTTATAGTTCTATTACTATTACGTTTTCTGTTACTCTCATTGGGGTGGTTAATCATTATAATCATTATAATTATCATCATCATATTAAATTTAATTTATATGCACAGTATTTTCCAGATTCTCTTATAAACATGTATTTTTAATTTAAGAATGGCAGTAATATTATAAGGTAGTTTCCCTATTTAACAAACAAGGCAACTGGAGTTTAGAAGGGATATACTTTCTTCCCAAGTTCCTGCAGCTCATGAGTGATTTTTCTGGAACACAATTGAGCTCTATCAGATACACAGGCTAAAACTCCTAACCACTAGGGTCCAGCATCTTCCAGTTATATGTCTACTGTATGTGCTTTTTGTATTATTAATGTGAAACATTATAAATATCGTATTGCTTTGTAAGTAGGATGCTGGGTCATAGTAAATGTGAAATCGGTTTAGATAAAATGAAACCTAGGATTGTCAAACATTTGAACTTTATTAGTTTGTCTTAGTTATTTCCATCTTTTTATATCTTAAATCTGTGCCTACTCGTCATTACTGGCAAGATCTACACAGCCCCTGAGTCACTGTTCCCAGCATACATTTAGTAGGGCTTACAGGAAATATCAAGTTAGCTGTATAATGAGTGATTGTTATTCACCTTTTACAAGCAAATTGAAACCCTTCCTATCATAGTATATTAAACACCCCTCCTCAACTGAGAAATTAATTAAAACTCTTTGAACCTTAGCCTGAATGATATATTGTTTTATAAAGATGTCCAAATTATATTATCTAAAAATCAAAAGGGTGACTTCATTTGTGTGAGTTATGTAAAGCTATATATCTCGTGCTTGTTATACTTCATTACCTGTTCGAAAGGCGGTACAATAAAGTCATTGTCTACATACTGAGGTGGAAAGATCTTCAAGATATACTTTTGATTGTGTAATAAATTTGTTTATATCTGCAAAAAGAATATAGAAAGTATGCATAAGAATTAAGGAAAGAAGTTACCCATAAAGTGTAAAGAGTTCAAGTTTTGAACATATCTTCTCAGTGTGCCTTCTCAATGAATAAGGTTCACCAAGGGAATGCTTTTAGTTCTAGGTCATGTTATAAATTGCCAATCAATCTTCAATTATTTCTTCTCTGGATTTACTAACCTAATGTATCATCTAGAGAAGTTACTCTGAGTAATATTGTTAAATTTCAGATTAATTTTCATAAGCATAGTATCAGTCAACTCACAATTCCCCAAAATGAGACAATAGAGTCATATAGTAAGTTAAAAAAATTAAAAAGCTATTTAAAATTTTCAAAAAACGCGATGATTATGTAGAATATACAAACATCAACTTTGTAATTAGTATATTCAACAGATTCATGGCATGCATACATATATTTGGAGCTGTAGAGCTGTAATGTATGACATATTCAATATTCAGATGAGTAGATGAGAAGCCAAGACCATGGTTTCCAAATGTCTGACTATTTTAAGGAAAGTTCTAACCCATGATGAACTTTCCACCAATGCTAGAGAAACAAGAATGATGTAGAGAGTGTTTTGTAAAGATTAAGTCTTTATGATTTGAAAAATTGTCTTTATACTGAAATTGCTATTTCTAATGTTTTGTTATTTCTTTTACGACATTATGGTCATAAATCAATAACTTTTGTTTTGTTTTAAATATGTAAATCCAGAAAAATAGCAACTTTATATTATTCCCTAGCATCTGGTTTTTTGAAGTTGTTCAAAATCTCAATAGTCTAGGAACTACTGACCTACTGGAATTGTAAAACCCCAAACTATGACATCCAGGAATCATACTGATAATGCTACCTTGGTAATAACCATATTTATGCTTTGAGTAGATTTTCTTTCAGCTAAGGCCTAAACTGAAAGTTATATTTTCCTATGAAATAAAAGGAATTTAAAATATACTTCTCATTTTTATATCAAGGCAAAACGTATAAGCAGCAAAGTATGGGCTTTGCAAGGTTGCAAAGGTTACACACATAAAAGTTGCAAGGTTATATACATAAACCCAAAGCCTTTTATAAAAATCTGAGTAAATTAGAGGAGACTTCTCTGCTTGGTAATACAGTTAGAAGAATTCCACATTTGAAACATGAATTGAATAACTGCACAGAGAATTGAAAGCTGTTGTTTAATGAAATAATCATTTCTTTGAAGACAAAATCCTCAGAAAATTTACGAAATTTCTAGAAGTGAAATACAAAATACAAAGGAATCTTAAATCGACCAGATCAGACAAGAGTAGATGCATTTCTCTTCTGTCTATTGCTTTAAATTGAATCTGCTTGGTAGGAATTTTGATTTACTAACAGAAGGGCTCTTCATTTTTTGTTGTTTATTAGTATTATTTTTTCCTATCTTTTGGATGAAATACATGCGATAGTGGACTTCAATAGTTTTTTCAAGGATACATGAGTGGAATTTGATGAAAGGAAGTCTTGAGTTTGCTGTCAAAGGCACAATGACCCTGCCAGATGTCTGGCCCTGCTCTAGAGAAAGTTTCTTTCATTCAGGCATCAGCTCATGTTTTGCAACTGAGATGTGAACACATTGACAGAATGGTACCTTGGAAATCCCTCAGCTGGGCAGGAGGGAAGACTGTTGAAGCTGCTGCAGGTGATCCTAAAGTTACTGGTCTTCCCATTGATTTTTATAGGCTCATTTTTCATAAACTATATGCATTTTATTGATAGGACTCTGATTGAAACCAGATGTTCATGCTCAGAACCTCACTGTAGCTGTGACAAAACCAGCTGTATAAATGGAGAAAAGTATGTTTAAACGGGTCTTTTATAGGTGAAGTACAGTGTCATGACGCTCACTCATTCAAATATCTTTCCATTAAACGACCTTTGAAAATCCTATTACTGTTAGTAACAAGATCTGGACTAAATTCTAGCTGGGTTCCCATAGCTATATATTGTTAGGTAAACTTCCAGCATAATAAATTACATAGAGTTTTATATTATTTGGGTATTTTAGTTGTTATACTTAGTTCTTTTTCTAAAAGATTCCTGTGTAGCTCCATTCGGTATAGTCAGCTAATCTAGAGATTAATACAAACAACAAAAATGTACAAAGTGCTTCCTTAGCCAGGAATATTTCTTTTGGGCTATGCTTAATTTAAAATTTGTATAATGTTTTCATGAAACTTTGAATATAAACTGATTTATTTTAGGAAATTTTTAAGTTTTGCAATGCTTACAAATCTTATATCAAGGTTCTTTATATCCTGCTTAATATGATCATCAATAATCTTCAAAAATGTGGTCTATGATAAAAACTAGTGAAAATCTGTTTGAAAGGATATTAAGGGAAAATTAATGAAATGTTTGATGTGCAGAGAATGAAGTTATTTTTTTCATTCTTTGCTTAGCAATGCATTCCTTTCCCCCTGTTTTAAATTCTTATTCCCCCCGCCCCTTTTTTAAGCTCTGGTTGTGTTTTGATGTATGCTGAAGAGCTAGCAACTATTTTCCTGGGAATTTGAAGCCACTCAGAGTTTATTATTCACATTCCACAGGAGAGTAATCCAACATTAGCAGTTAGTTATTCATAAGAGTTCAGAAAGAGCACACACCTCATAAAGTTGCTTTGGGAGCAAATGCTTTGCCCCCTCTATTTTTCAGTAATCTACAACTTAGAGCAGTGGTTTTCCTGTTAGTTTTGGTCCAAGGACTCATTACTATGAATCAATAAAGCATTTCTCAAGAAGAGGGCCTGGGCTTTTTCAGTTGTGGAGAAAGTAGTTCTTTCACCAATGTTTGTTTCTGTTAGTGTCTGCGAGATTCTTAATAATGCATGGTGAAAGTCCCCTTTGTTACAACAAAGCAAAAGGTATCACAAAACGAATTTAATAAAAAGATTTACCAATGTCATAAAAGTTTCTGGCTCTAAAGCAGTATCATATGCTCATGTTCACATCTCTGCTATTTTATATTTTATCAAATATAAAAGCCTGTGTAAAACCTACTCCAGAAAATCTTCCAATTCTTTGCGGAATTCTCGAAAGGATTAATAAGTTCCATATAGGGAGCTTGCGTGGCTCAGTGGTTGCGTGCCTGTTGCCCATGTACGAGGCCCCGGGTTCAATCCCCGGTGCCTCCTATAAAAAAATAAAATTAAATTAAAAAATTAAAAAATCCCATATGTAAAACATCTTAAGGGAACTATTAAAATAGACACTGTATTTGAAGTCTGTTTTGTCATAATTCCTAGAGAATAATACTCTCAAGTAAAGTGTGGATAGTAGATTAATAGGACACTATCAGGGTCAAGCATTTTTTTTCACACAGTATGATTATATGAAATATTTTTGTTAATGTGTAGATAATAAATATCATACATATTAATTGCTCATTTGTTTGTTCCTTTAACACTTGGGAGCTTTTACATTTCAGGCCCTATGTGCCCATTATGATGAAGTTAAAATACCATGCCTTCTATTCTCAAGTAATTTTTACTCTTTTGGGCTCATATAGATAGATATGCATCATATATACCATGTTTTTCCTAGGCATTTTGTTCATTAATCTATTGAAGAAAGATTTATTAAGCCTATATTTTGTGCCAAATGCTATATTGATCACTGTTGAACATACAAAAAACAGAGTTCCAACCTGAATAAGGAAAAACAGATCTAGAAGAAAGTGATTGATTATATTCTACAAAATACACTGGTATCCAGCTGAGGAAGTGACTGCCTCTGTTCTATTACTTTGTTCTTAATCATTTAAAGAAAATACAAATCTGGCAGATGATATAATATTAAATATGGAATATTATATTTAGACCGAACTTACTTCGGAGCAAGAGACATTATTTCTGTCTTTTAAACCAGCTGTGCAAACCTAAGTATGTCATATAACTTTCTGGTGGATTTACTACCTTCTGCTATTAAATACATAATCTTTACTCTACAGGGTGGCACATCAAGTTTTGATTAATGTTCAGTTTGTTTTTGACAGAGCCTACAAGAAGTCCATTGCAAGATTATTACTAAATTTTAGTTTGAAATATAAAAGCGTAATTAAATGTTCTGATCCTGCATGGGAGATGGAGCTGAATGACATTCTTTATGCTTTGGGACTAAGAAAACTCAGTCACCAATAAGGTTAGTGGGTCAAAGAACAAAGAAAGAAAACATGAGGCATCTGTGGTTAATACGTGCATTTAGTCTACATTAACTTTGGAATTTGTGACAGAATTTTATTATGAATGTGGGCAAAAACTCTATTCCAAAAAAGAAAGAAACAAACAAACAAACTAAGTTAACTTGAAATAGACTTTTAATTTAAAGCCAGTGGGGGCAACTATTATCAACTACTATGCAAAATAATTTTAAAAATAATTTGTGAAGTCTTATGGAGTTAAGTTGACACAACTAATTTTAAGCCTTTCCATAGAATTGGATGTAAGGCTTAAATTTGTTTGGAAACATTTGATTAGGAAATAAATATCACACTTCATTATTATTTATACAATTATGGAAGCACAATTACCTGATTATTCTTACCAGCCAGATCTTTATTATGCTTTTTTGCATGGATTTGGTTTTAATATGCATGAAAAAAGTAATGGTACTTTATTTGTCATGGGATATAAACTAAAGGTTTTTTTTTTTTTTTTATAGTACATACTAATTTACTAAAACATCAAATGAAAATTCAAAGCTACAGTTTGTTTTACATAATTTTTTTTTGTCACATTTCCTCTCAATACATTTATTTTTTTTTATAAATATATATGCATATATGTGTATTTGCTTACAAAAATGTTATTTATATATATATATAATTTGGTTTTAAATACCTGATTGATTCTGTTGGCCAAGGGGGACCTAACAACCAAACTTTTAACCATCAGACTTCTTCTGATGTCAACAAGGCTCTGATCAACCAGATATAAATGGATTTTCTACATAAATCAATTGTTCAGAGCTTGTTAAAACTGTCAATATCAGTTCTCCCACTTGCTCTCTCTATCCTGCTCTTGCATTTATGGCCCATTAAGTTTGTGCTCAAACAGGGCTAATTGACAGATGTTGACTATACAGGAGATACTCACCCAACCTGGAAAAAGCAGGAAAGATCTACTATTTGTGGTCAAAATAGTTCATTTAATCCCCTTTTCCTTTTTTTTTTTTTTTAGAAAAGGAATTTTCAGGCATAGTTTTTAGTTATCACTAGAGACCCCAAGGGCATTTGAATGAGTTGGGTTGGGCATGGGCTTTGGAGCCCTTGATCTACATCACTAAGCAGTGGATTCTCTTTGGTTTCTCACTGCATCTTTGGTCTGCCATTTATTAAAGAAGAATTCTAAATGCCTGTCTTTCAGGATGTTATGAGTATCATGTGATTTAAAAATGTAAAATGTCCAACACTCTATTTTTAATAGTTATTCCAAAAATGTTAGTTGTACTTGTGTCTCTCTTCATAGTCTTCAGTATACTCTGAATAAATGTATATTCTCTCATGCTTTAAGTAGGGAAATTGCATAATATCATTGGCATTGGTATAAAGGGGCAAACTATTACATAATCCAGACACTGTGATTTAGCCACAATTCTTTTGGAAAAATTCAGAGCTTCTTCACATTTTTAGATTAGTGTTTTGTTCTCCAGTTTCTAAAAGCTTTTCTGAGAAATGACATTCTTTATTTAAAATCAGTTTTGATAGAGAAAGAAAGAAGAGGGAAGCAATCCTTTTTTTCTGCTTTGGCATCATTTAAAATATGATTGAATATCTCTGAAAAATTAAACATTTTCACTAGTAGTTGGTATATGGTGGATCTTCATGATGTAACTTTTACTTCTCTCTCCTGTCAAAAATAAAAAAGAGACAACATAAAACTCCCCTTACGTTGTTTATAAAAGGATAATAAAATAATGTCAATGACATGTCAAGATAACACTAGAGCAAAAAATTATACCCTTAAGAAAATTTTAATATATAGAAACATTCATTCTTCTGCTCTCATTTAACTTCTAGCCACAGAACCAACAAAAAGATGTCACTGTCAAAAAAAAGTAAGGAACAGTAAAATTGCCATTGTCAAACCCCAAATCATGTGTTGGGCTGAATGAAAACTTGCAAAACAAAGATGTTTCTTGGAGAATGTATGACTTCACAATTACCACTGACAGCAATGGAAGTTATACAGCCATTAGCAAGAGAATAGGCACGGTCTTATTTATATGATTCATTATGATTTCCAGTTCTGGCAAATATAGCTGTAGTAGATACAAGGTACTATTAAATCAGCAGTCAGAAGAAAGAAGTTCATTCCGAAAATGTTTGCAAGTATGTTCAAATTACATTCTTCAGAAAATTGGATTCTCTTTCTTGAAAATATGTTACCATAACATGTTAAAGTATACTTCAAAGCAGCATGTCATACTTATTTGGACATCTGATGGAGATTTGCATCCATCCATCCAGAATTTACACCTAGTCCAAGTTAAAAACAGAACAAAACAAAGACCTAACCCCTTGAATATTTTATATTTTGAGATGCAGTGTGGTTACTGAACCTATTCCCTGAATTACTTGAAGGTAATTATTAGCTTTCTAAACATCTGTATCTTTATATGTAAAATGGTGCTATCACCTTAAATATTATATGTTATGAAAAATTAGTTAAATTGTGCATAGAATTTCTAGAAACCTAATTGGCACAAAGTTGTTGCCAAATAAATTTCCCATGCATTACTCACTTGACAGATAAATGGGAAAAATATTGTAGACAGGATTAATTCTACAAGTCTTTACAATTTATGTGATATTTCTTTCTTCTCTTGCATCTTTTCTTTTCTTCTTTTAAGCAGGTAGAATTTATGCATCTCTTATGTATATTTCTTGCCTTTCTTCAGTTTTTAACTTTTTGTCATTTTGGATATGTTCTGGGAGAACCCCACTCAGATTACTAATTCCTTCATTTGATTGCAAGCAATTTCAATTATGCTCTTCAGATAATGATTATTTTTGCTTTGGCAATTATTTTTCCCAAGAACTCTTATATTTTCTTAGCAACATATATTTTCGAAAGCATTATGGTAGAAATGTTACAGCTCAAAGATTTTTTTGGGTATTGATTTTATTTTTTGAATGTTTAAATGTTTCCTCTACAAACAATGTTTAATTAAATAATTCTCCTTTTTGATGCCACCCTGAAATGGTGTTGATGTTCTTCAGATGTTGGGTGAGACTTGATTATTTATACTTAAAATTTCATATTTTACAATTAATTTTAAGCAAAATTAATAAGTAGAGTATTAGACCTCAGTCCAAAGAGAATTTTGCTTCCTTGCTGTATTTTTGGTAAGTTCAATTTTAAGTGTAGGACAGAAGCTTCTGATGATTGTGATATCTAGGTGTGTTGGCTCACTGCCCCTTCAGCTGCCCAAGTGTTTCCAGAGTCACCGTCTCACTGCTCTGGTTCCTGACTGCTCTGCCAGTTCAGCTGCTCATTGAGTTTTAGAGCAAAGGGGAGGCGGCCTCTGACGTTCTGTGAATTAGTAAGCTGTCTAACAGGCAAAATTCTCTTTCTTCTTGCCTCTACTGCTTCAGAATGTAGAATTATTTGTGGATTCTAATGGAAAACACACTTTCTTATGATGTCGTCTTTGTATATGATTGTGGATTCCACATCCTTCTTGGCTATTGATATCAACTGGTTCCCACATGCTTTACATCTTCCAGAAATTATTCTCTGTTGTTATTTCTTGGGCTCTTACTTTTTATTTTCCAACCCTGATATCAAGTTCTGTTTATTTTTGTACTTCTTTTATTTGTAATTGTTCATGGCCTTACTAGATGTAAGAGTAGCAAGATACAGTTTATTTTCATAAGAGAAAAACATATTAGATGGTCAAGTATTATGTATGGAATCCAGAGGATGGTGCCAAAATGATTTGTGTTTCTTTTATTTGCTTTAGTCCTTATCAGTCTATACCCGGTTATGTACCTGGGATATCAAATAGTCCCTTCTCTCTGCACCACCTTGCTGTTCTTTTCTTTGCCAATGCTCTTCTCATCCTCTCCCTTTGAGATCCCATTTCTTCCCTCAACCTTGCTTCAAGCTTTCCATCAATAAGTTTTAACACCTTTTCACTTCAAAGAGGTAGAAGAGGAAACAGCTTTATGGCTTTTAGGTCTGTCTTTAGAGGTATGAGGAGGGAAGTGAGAATGAAGGAAAATTATCCAAGCCAAATTTGAACAAATATATAAATTAAATAAAATATTTTTTCATATTAACAAAGACTTTATTTCATTTTCCTAGCTTGATACAAACAGAGGCCTCGGGAGGTGAGGTTTTAGAAAACTTTGCACCAGGAAATGGGTGAGAAAGTTAGAAAAATCCCTACCCACACAGATCATTTCAGCGAACTTTTGATAGGAGGGTCACTAAATCATTAGCCCTATTTACCAAGCCTCTTTTTAAAACCATAATAGTTCATCTTGAAATAAAAGTTGTAAAAGAGAGAGAAAATTAAAATGAAAGTCATAGGTATTTGACATAAAACAATGATATCAATTAAACACAAGAAATATATTGTGAAGCCTACCATGAATACAAGAACACATCTTGAAAATAATAGAATATTTTTATAGTATGCCAATGTTACAATTAACTGCCAATGAAATTATTTAAAGATATTCTCTTGTGCTTTCTCATAATCAATTCCTCAATTTATTAAACCAAAATGTAAAATTATGTGTTTTTTAAGCAAAAGAGTAAACTTTGAAAGTATTGATACAAGGAGTTGTTGATTAGTTCTTGATATTAATGAAAGAGGCCATACTTTCTCATATCTTTCTTATCCTCCTAATGTTTTATATTGTTTCCTTCCCTCAATCATGATCCACTTAAATATCCTTCCCTATTTGGATTCAGTGAAATAGTTTATGGGCAAAAACAGAAAAAAATCTTACTGACTTAAGTTTCAAACTAAATGATGCATATTCTTTTTTTTTTTTAAAGATTTTATTTATTTATTCATTTATCTCCCCCTTGCTGCTTGTGCTCGCTGGGTCAGCTAACCACGCCGCGCGGGCAGGCTTGCCTTCACCAGGAGGCCCCGGGAACCGAACCCGGGGCCTCCCATATGGTAAACGGGAGCCCTACTGATTGAGCCTCAGCCGCTTCCCATGATGCATATTCTTTACCCTCATGTTACAACCCAACTCTTCAAGGGCACGAGTTGGTGCAGCCGCGACACCAAAGAACACACCCGGTGTTTGATCAGGCATAAACTTTATCGGGACTTACAGACAGGAGAGGCTCTTTGATGGCGGCTGACAAAGAATGAATGAAGTTAGCACTCTGCAAAGAGATGATAAAATGAGGGGTTATATATAAGGGGTTCCATAGGGTATGAACAGAGTTTCTGCTACAGTGGAGTCTGGTGATGTTTTCACTGTGCTCCTAGGAAGGACATTTACCAAGGACTTTTACTGCTTTAGGAAGATTATAGCTTACAATAGCATCTACACATTCTCGTCCCTCTGGGGAGGGTTGTTAACCTTTAACTTGTGTCTAGGTCATGCAGGTGGCCATGTCCTGAAGACTTAGAGGGTGTCCCTGAGTCCCCAGACCACTTAATAGATGTGATTTGCTATTTATTTATTAGTAATATAAGGACTCTCAATTAGGAACAACTCATAGAACAGGGTCAATCTCTATCTTTTTTTCTGGTAAATGAGCATCCCCTACCACATTATATAGTAAGAGAGAGGTAGAAAAAGTTAGTTTTTCTCTGCAGGACCTCTTTTATCTGTTAAAAAATCCCTATTTGAACTATTTGTTTTACTACTGAACAATTTTCTGTCTGTTTCTTAATCCCTCAAAAGATTTCTGAGATTTACTAGAATGTTGACATTTGTAGACACATATTTGGTAGAATGTCTTTCTAAATACTGCTTTTCAGATAAGGAAATCACATTTTGTTCACGATTGCCATAGCCACACTATCATACATTTGAATTTTATAAAACCATTGCTTACTTTGAAACACTCATTATTGTTCAAAAGTAAATGGCATACTAAGTAGTTCAACATCCAATCTTTTAATTTTATAATTAGAATGCATTCAAGCTGTGCTTCTGAGTTTTCCTAATACCCTAAACACTAAATTGGAGTGTATTCTGAAATCATACATTAAATGGGAAATCTTAGAATTAGTAACTTAAAGTTTAGCTTTATACACCAAGGAGTTTTACTCATTAGCAGGTAATTTAAATTCTTTCTTCACTCCACCCCTTTAGCCCCACGGAATGCTCAGCTTGTTTTTCAAACCCTCCTTCTGAAATATGAGGAGAGAAAATAGTACAAAAAGTCAGGATTTGAAGACATGCAAAGGTGCCTTAACAGGCTTGAATCCCTATCAAACCTCTTGGCCATCCTTCTCTGTAAGGGTAACTAGGTTGGCACTAGCAAGGCAGAAAGGGAGTCTCGAAAACTGAATCTGCAAAACACCATACTGGCAAATTAAGGGACTGTCATTTTACCTCTAATAAACTATCTTATGACTAGAGAAGTGATCCTAACACAACCTAACCCTATACTGGTTATAAGGCAGCAGTAGAGCTGAAGGTCACCTTGGTACTACATCTCACATATGACTAACTGGAGTTGATGACAAAAGCTGTAAGTAGAAATTTTGCCTAGGCTTGCAGATGGTCTCCTAAACTTAAGGCCTTGAGATCCCATAACCTTTCCTCTCAAAATAAATGTGTGACCGGAAATGGTAATATTTTAAAGTCAGCATGGATTGGGGCTCACATCAATGATATTAAAAAAATGAAAATTAATTTTGCCTTGGGAAGTGTTTCTAGGCTTTACTATGCAGCAAAAAAAAATACACAACTAAGTGCTCTTTCAAGTTTTTGCTAAGCCAGATATCTGAAGATTGTTCAAAGATGTTTTACTGATCTATAAATGCTGTGAGTTTTGCTGATGGAATAGCATATTTTGCACAACTTAAGTTCTTGCATGCAAATATATAATTTATTATCATTCCATTCTGTTTTTTTCCAATCTAGTAGATTTTCCCGCCCAATAAATAGCCGTATGGGTTTTTGTGTTCTAATTTATGTATGCTGGCTGTAGATATTAAGTTGTTGAGATGAGCATTATCCAAAGATTTAAATTTAGATGCTAAAAAAGTAAACTATGATAAAATTCTTAAAAAATGTTTTAAATAGAGCAGTAGGAATTCTATATCTGTGCCTATGCTGTGACTCATCCCCTGAACAAAATCTTTGAGGTGGAGGAAGTTTCATCTGGGCCTAGCCCAAATAAGCACTGTCTTTGTGATTCCAAGGTCATCCATCACCAATGTGCTGGAGTCTGTCCTTTCCCACTGATGTTTAAGGCTTTGTAATTTTTCACCTAGTCTTCATCTTAAGACATTTCAAAATTATTACTCTTCCACCCTCATATAACAATCTTTGCCCTCTACCTTTTATCCTCTAGTGAAGTCTTGTTACATAATCCTCTACTCAGCCAGAAAATCCCTGGATTTTCAGAGAGGTCTTTGGCAATGGGATTGTCAGTCCAAGTCATGTAATATTCCTAGAAGATTGCAGCATCATTTCAGATGCCTGATAATTCCACTATACAGCTTTTTTAAAAGCAATTTGTTGCAGTATATCATTCATACATGAACATACATAAACTATAAGTATTCAGTAAACATTGTGAACTTACAGAACAAACATGCATAACATCATACAGAGCTCTCACAAATCATCCCCTGCCCCCCAAACACTCTGCATTGTTGTGAAATATTTGTTAACAAATCATGAAAGAGTATCATCAAAGTATTACTACTAACTCTAGTCAGTATCTTCCTCCCCTATACATTTTTTTGAAGGATTTATTTATTTACTTTTATCCATCCCCTTCCTCGCCCCCGCATTTTTGCTGTTTCTGTGTCCATTCACTAGGCAACTCTCTGTGTCCATTTCCTGCCCTCTCTTCTCATCCTTCTCCTGTCTTCACTGGGATTCAATTCTAAGAATCTCTGATGTGGGAGAGAGGCATCCTACCGCCTGTGCCACCTTAGTTTCTGGTTTTTCCGTGCATCTTGTCTTGGCTCTCCCTTGTGTCACTTACCATTACGTCATCATCTCGCTGCATGTCTCGTGGGGCCTGAAGGTGCACCCGTGCACCGGGCCTGGTGGCCCACACGCCTTCTATCTTTTTCTTTTTTTCCTTTTTACCGGGAAGTCCTGGGGATCGAACCCAGGTCCCTCCATATGGGAGACAGACGCCCAACCACCTGAGCCACATCTGTCCCCCCGCTATATCTCTAAAGTTGACCAAAGATACCCAAAGTTACAGTCTTTTCCCATACAGGACGTTCATATAATAAATCAGGCTTAGTTTACCATCAGCATTCTAAAAACCATACCTAGGGAGAAAAACGAGGTCTGGGGACACATGCATGGTTTTTAATATAGCGAATGTTTAGCCTACCCTGATTATCACAAAATCAGGTCAGCGAGAATATTCGCACTATACAGCTTTAACATACATCACATCCTTGAATCCTTGTATTATCACCACTCCATTTTAACAACCCACTCCAAAGCCACACAATGACTGTCCTAATTGAGAACTGTTCTTTAGTAATGTAACCCTTCACATTCACTTACTAATTAATCTGATTGCATTTTTTATTCACTAAAGTTCAAATTATTTAGAATTTTTGGTGTAGCTTCTTCTTCACCAAGAAATTTCATGGGCCAGTCCATCTGCCTAATCCCAAACCTCTGTTCAATCATAGCGTCTCCCTCTACAGTCCTTGCCAGCCATCTTCACTACTAGGGAAAGTGATACTTGGCAATGCTCCTGTGTCTCTGACAGCTCCTTTTCTTCTTTCCCTGGGAAGTTATTCCAAACCTTTATAATTTTTCAAAGGGCACTTGCCCCACTCCTGTGCATCTCCCTGCTCTCTAAGGGAGAGAGAACTTATATGTTTCGGAGAAATGGAGATTCTCCATTTCTTCACATTTCTCATTCTCCACATTAAAAACCTAGAGATATCAATCCTGACACTTTTCTTCAAGTCTCTGTTGGGTCTTTGTTCCTCCCATAAAATGTGCTCTAGAGCTTGATCTCATTTTTCCTTCCGGTATTTTTCCCCATCAAATATCTCCCTGCTCCTCTGTGTATTCAACTTCACCTTTGCTGCTACTGCTTTTCCCTCACTTTAAACACAAGCCTAACTCTTCCTCATCTTTAAAACAAATCTATTCTTTAGCTCCTTTTTCCTTTATAACTATAATATCGCTTCCTCTTCTACCATTTACAAACAAGGTTTTTGGTAGAGTAGCCACTACTTCCTCACTTTCTTAAACCTCATCAACCCAGAGTAACTGGCTCACATAACAACTTCCAATTTGCTTTTTCTAAGGTCAGTGACCATGTAATTGCCTTGTGAGTGCTAAATCCAAAGTTCATTTTTAAGTATTTATTTTCCTTGGCCTTGTGTTTTCAACATCAAATATTCTTCATTCTTTTTCTGAGTGGTTTGTAAACAGAATCATTAGTGGAACAGCAGAGAGAGAGCTTAGACCCATATCTCACACCTTACCCAAAATTCAACTCAAAATGGATCAAAAATCTCAATAAAAGAGTCAGAAATGTCAAACTCCTAGAAGAAAATATAAGGAAGCATCTTCAGGACCTTGTGGAAGGCAGTTGTTTCTTAGACTTTATACCAAAAAAAAAAAGGCAACAAAATAAAAAGTAGATAAATAAGACTCCATTAAAATTAAAAAGAAAAGAAACTTTTGTGCTTCATGGGATCTACACAATGGGAGAAAATATTTGGAAATCACACTTCTAATATAGATGTATATCTATATTAGAATATATAAGGAAATCCTTTAACTTAACAAAAAGATAAATAACCAAATTAAAAAATTAGCAAAAGACTTGAATAGAGATATGCAAATGGACAAAAAGCTCATGATAAAATGCACAATATCATTAGCCATGAAGGAAATGAAAATCAAAACCACTATGAGATAGCATTTCGCATCTACTAAAATGCTAATATTTAAAAAACAGAAATTTACAAGTGTTGGACAAGGTAGAGAGAAATAGGAAACTGATTTATAGCTGATGGCAATGTAAAATGGTTCAGCCACTATAGAGTACAGTGTGGTAGTTCCTCAGAAAATTAAGTATAGAATTCACATATCACTCTGCAATCCCACTTCTAGGTGTATGCACAAAAGAATTGAAAACAATGACTCAAACAGATATTCGCACACCGATGATCATAGTGGCATTATTCACAATTAACAAAATAAGGAAGCAACCCAAGTGTCCATCAACAAATGAATGAATAAATAATATGTAGTATATATATGTAATGGAATATTATTCAGCCATATAAAAAGGATTGAGGTTCTGATACATGTTATATGTGGCAACATGGATGAACCTTGAAGACATCATGTTGAGTGAAATAAGCAAGACACAAAAGGAAAAGTATTGTTTGATCTCACTAATATGAAACAATTAGAATAAACAAACCTAGGTTCAAAGTCTACAATATAGATTATTAGGGGACAGGGTAGGATAGAGAATAGGGAACCAATGCTTAAAATGTACAGAGTTTATGATTGGAATGATGGAAATGTTTTGGTAATGGATGGTGATGTTGATAGCACAACATTAAGCATGTAATTAACAGCACTGATGTATATTCCTGAATATGATTAAAAGGGGAAATGTTAGGTTGTATGTGTGGTAATAGAACAAAACATTAAAAAAAAAATCATGAAGCTGCACTACAGTGAACCCTAAAGCATGGACTGTAGTAAATAGCACTATTGTAAAAATTTGCTTTAATCAATCGTAATAAATATACCACATCAATGCAAGATGGGGTGGTGGTGGTATACAGGAATCCTATATTCTATGCATGAGTGTTCGGCAAACCCATAACTTTTCTAATAAAAAGAAAAGAAAAACAGTTTAGATTTAAATTTCTGAATCTCAGGTGAGCTACTTAACCACTCTTAGGTTTCTCTTGTGCTAAATGTTCATGATAGTACACCAACTTCACTGGTAATTGAGGTTCCAATGAGACAATGCAGGAAACAGACTTAGTACATGGCCTGGCACACAATTAGCTGTCAATAAAGCTTTCCTGGCTTATTTGCTTGTTTTTTCCTATTATATTAAGAATGAAAACTAAGAATTTAAATGCAACTAAATTTTTTTTTCTTCTTCTTTTTTTTTTGCAACTAAATTTAAGTGGTCACCACCAAGTAAGAAACCTGGGACACACCCAGACTATACCCTCTCTGAGAAGCTATATCCCATCAGCCACTTAATCTTACCCATTTTAGCATTATAATACTGCTTTTATTTTTTATTCCATCTCCCTTCACTCTAATAGCATTGCCTTTTACTCTGCTTGGACTGTTGCTGTAGTATCCAAATTGATCTTGGCATATCTAACATATCATACCTCTCTGCTTCCTACCACATTCTGCTTCCATTAAGTTTAAGACAATGCATAATAAAGCTGCTATCCCTTCTATGATTGGTTCTATTACTTGCCATGCTTTCATGACAATGTATACTTCCATTATACTTACTGTGTTCCAGTTTTCTACCCTTTGGCCTGTACTTTCCTTTTCAACGATTTTTACTTACACATTTTAATCCCAAATTCAATGATTGGCAGACATTTCTGCAATTTTTTCTTTCTTTTCTACACTATTTTTACTTAATATTTTCTTTAAGTTACCTGCCTCTGTTTTTCACTGAAGTAAATTATTTTAAAGGAAAACTTTATATCAATGCTATACATTTAAAATTGGTATTTTTGCTATTCATCATGATAAAGAAATAAAAATTCATGCAATTTAGGATCTTATAGCTTTAGTGAACCATTCATGAATCTGGCAGCTCAGTGAAGGAGTAGAAAGTAAAAGGGAGCTCTGTTCAGCGAGTGGAAAGGGGAAACTCACTTAGGGAAAATACAGAAGTGAGTAAGAAATACTCTGACTGGCTCACCTTGTTTCCACTTTACATAGTGGTCTTACAAAGTGGGAAGCAGATATACACTGACTAATACAGAGTGCTTGTCCTTACTGATAAGCTGTCTCTACTGTACCCAAACTAGTTTTATCACCAGATGTTGCTTATCTGCAGTCCTGTGGGGTGCATTCTTTGCTCAGAAAGCCCCTGTAGGTCAATTGTTTTTGTCTTTTGGAAAAACCAGAAGCCCTTCTGGGAAAAGGGTCCCTTCCAGCAATGCCTAATGCATTTTTTTACTCAATTACAGAAAGTAATTATTAGGGTTAATACAATGAAAAATATCATGTTCTAGTTAGATCCCATGGCCTACCAAAGACACAGTAGATGTAGCCTGTTTTATCCATTTTCCTAAAGAAGAAAAATGTAATACATTACAATTCATATATGTAATATAGAAAGGCTGGGAAACAAGGTCTGATTACAAAGATTTTTCACATGCTGAAGAAAATTTCTCCTCATATTTATTTCAGCAAGTAAAATTTTCTTAATAATGTTTTTTGTTTCTTTTTTAATTAATTATTTTTCTTTTGCTTCCCATTGCTCTTATCTTTATTTGTTTTAGTATATTTAGTGTATTTGTTAGTACAGTCACCATATCCCAATTTGCATTTGGACAGTTCAGGTTTATGTTCGTTGTCCCAGAGTAATTATTAATGATGCCCACATCCACTTCCCAAAATGCATCAACTTGAATGATAGAGTATATTTATTTGGTTGCATTGATAGGTTGCATTTATTCTAATCTCTCTGCTTTCAATGGGAGTTACCATCTGGTATTGTTTTTCTTTTGAAATAATTGTGCTCTTCAATTGCCCTGTTCATAATACCCTGGAATTACTGGCTACCAGTACTGGGGTTTAGTGCAGAGGTTAAAGTTAACCCATCACCTTAAAGCCCATTCACTCATTCTTACTCTTCAACTCAGGGTTTCATCCTTTGCCCCAATAGAGAAGTAGCTTGAGGAAAGGCTACACCTTGGATTTTAAATCACTAGTCACAGTGGTTTGGAGGAGACCAGTAAATATGTTTGGCCAAAATTATTGAGTCCTAGCCAATTTTCTCAGCTGCTTGAAGCAGTGGGTTCAGACCTGCCCCAATAATTAACTCATAAGGTATGGACAAGCACTCATAGTCACTGTCAGGATCAATTGTAGAATGTCATTTTCCCAAAGACAATGGCAGGTGGGGCTGAGGTGGTGGAATCTGGCCCAGCAGGTGGTGGGTGAATGTTCAGGGGTAGGGAAGATGGTAAACAATAGGAGTTCTCTATCATTTACTGTCCCTATTATGCTCTAATAGTTGTGTCTGCCTGCCTCCTGCTCTTGTTCAATGCAGGTCTCATTCACTCCAGGTATTTCCCACCATTTTCTCTGTTTATTGTTTTCCTTCTGTAGTTCCTCTACTGCTTGATCTTTGAGGAGAGAGATAACATTAGTGTTAAGTTCAGCAGCATCATAGGTACCATAATCAGTCTAGAACCTGACCAGGATCTGTTTACGTTTCTCCCACATCCTAGAATATGCTAGTTAAATACATTTTGGATGGTGATTAGCAAGAATCTTTTAAAGCAAGAACATTGTCCCTACAATTTTATACCATTCTTTAATTTTCTCCAACAGCTTGCTTACTTTTAATGCTGGTACAAGCATATCCCTATATCCCCTACTTTTTCTGATGCTCATGCACTGCTGTTGAAACTGGCTCATGAGTCAAACTCCTTGTCCCATGCTGACTTCTCAGGTATCCTGCAGCAAGCCCTCTTCCTCAAAACCACTTCAGGAGAAGCTCAGCAGCCAGGTCTATAGGCAGCTGTATATTACAAGTATAGAACTTTAAATATTTTTCTCAGAACAAATCAAAATCTGAATAAATTTGAGGTGTGGTAGTGAAATCTAACTCTATATGCATATATGTCTAAGCACAACTCCTGATCCAAAAACCACTTAAGTGATATTTTCCAGCAAACTCAGTCCTCCTTTTAACACCTTTATTCTAGGTGTTAGCAAAAGATGCTGACTCCAATATTTGGGCTATAATAATTTACCCAAAGACTATTGGATAGTTTATAAAATTAGGCAGATGGCTTATTGAATCTGAGAAATTGGGCAGGAACCCAGTGACACTAGGCAACTAGAAAGCACAGACAAACTTATTCCAGAGGAAGTTTCTGGTAAGATACTGCTCCTGTAACTTCCACCACCAATGGACAATTACTGTTGCTTCTGCTAAAATTGTATATGATTTTCCTCTCATTCCTCTTAACATCCCTTTCTGAAGATTCCAAAGTTCTGCCAAGGCTTAAATAATGGCAGATTTCCCTCAAATAAGAAGGGTGTTGGATTTTTTTTCCACTGTTGCTTGACAAATTACCACGCATTTAGGAGCTTAAAGCACCCATTTATTACCTCACACTCTGTACTTCAGAATGCTAGGCACTCTGGTAATGGGTCCTCTGCTTAGGTGTAACAGGCTGAAGTCAAAGTTTTGTCCAGGTCTCCAGTCTCACTGAGGGCCAAAGTTCTCTCCGAAGCTCATGGATTGTTGGCAGAATTTATCTCCTTGTGGTTGTGGGGCTGAGGCCCTCACTGTGTTGCTTCCTGTTGTTTGGGCCTGTTCTCAGTTCTAGAGACCACCTACCTTTCCCTGTTAGGTGGCCCTCTCCACAGCTGCCAGTTCACTACTTCAAGGCTAGCATGAGAAACTCTCTTTGACTCTTTCTGGCCTTTTTCAAGGACTCCTTTGACTAAGTCTGCCCACTCGGGATCATCTCACTTCTAATTAGGTCAAAGTCAATGATGAAAAACCTTAATTACACCTGCAAAAGCTCTTCAGCCCTAAAACATAATGTAATCACCAGGGTGATATCCTATCACATTCACAAATCCTATTCACAATTAGAGGGGAGAGATTACATAGGACACATATACCAGGGCACAGGAATTTTAGGGGCCAAGTTAGAATGTTATAATGCTGCACAGCTTAAAATAAATTCAAATATACTTTGCATTTAATTATAGTCAATACATTGGTTAAATAAATGGCAATGTCTGTTAATAATTAAAGTCCAATATGAAAGTCCAACTCCTTTTAAAATATAAATTAAAATGGACAAGAAATAAAAATCAGTAAGTAATTTAAGAAAGTCTTGACATGAATTTGATCCTACAATAAATATTAGTACCCTAAAATAATTAATAAATGAAGAATGGTTCACTTACCAGCTTATTCCTTTTGAATTCAGAAAAGGTTGTTTTATGAGACCCTATAATTTAATTACAAGGGATCAAAATAATAAAGTCCCTAATAGTATCTTAATTATACCTCCAGAGGATAGATTTGTTTCCTTTTAGTCACATTCTTCTCAGAAATCTCAAGTCTACTATTCCAAATCCTTGAATAATTGCTCAAAAATATATAAATTTCTGTTATCTTATCAGGTAACATAAATATATTTTACATTGACTTTGCATATTTAAACCTAAAAGAATAAATCTAAATAAGTCTGAATATTTCAGGACAACTCTATAAATATTCTGGCTATTGACTTAACGATTAAATAAGAACACTTAAACAGAAGGATACCAAATCATTCAGCTTTTATTTTTCTGTATTAATTTATAATAAGTTGATGTATAATAATATTTAATTTAATTTAATTTTAATTTATTTTTTCAGACACTGTTTTATAATATTTTGTGAAATTTGATAACTTTTAGAAATCATCAGTTTGAACTAAGCTAAAGTAGGAAAAATACACCAGAAAAAAAAGTGAATTTACTTTAACATAAAAAGTAAAAAATGAGTAACAGGAGAACCATTTTCAGTGGAATACAATATCAAGTGGCACTGAAAATTTTGTAAAAGAAGTCATAAGTTAATTTACATTGCATTCTTTCCATAAATAGAAATTTTATCTATCCTGAAGTTCTGTTAAATGTATTATTATGGCATTAAAGTGGAAAGGGAAACCCTGACAAAGTCAAACTTTTTAAAATATTTCAGTTGTACAAGCCAGAAAATGCACATAAGAGTAAATTTATTGAGTTATATGTAGATGAATAATTAAAATACTTAGCAAAAATGAACTGCTATGAGGGTTAAGATATATATATATATACAGTTATAAATTTAGTTTTACCATGAGACATATTGTAGTATAAAAATGATCTGAATGTCTTAGTAGAATGGGAAAAAATGAAATTTAAATAAAATAAAAATATTATGAGATTTAAACACATATAAAAGGTAATTGAAGTGAGCATAAGAATTTTACTGATAAGACCATTCCAAAACTAGAAGTCCTCTGGTACATACACATGAAACACATAATGATTGGACAAGTCACTTGAAATAATAAATAATAAAAATTCAGGCCAGTTTACTTAATTCAGGAATACTTTACACAACCCAATTTAAAAAAAAAAATTCAAGCTAGTGATATCTATATACATTTTTCAAAAAAAATCAAGGAATGATTCTGATCAGTAAATAAAATCTCAAAATATATTTCCTATTTTGGTCATTTAATTACAAAATTTTATTTAATTACAAATATTCTCAAATGCAGGACATCAGATGCTTCCTTTGACTTCCTCCCTCCCTCCCTCCCTCCTTCCTTCCTTGCTTGCCTGACTTCCTGCCTTTCTCTTTTTACCAAATATGGATCTGGAAATAGACATACCTCTTTGAGATTTCAAATATTGGATTAAAACACAGTTGCTTTAATTTTATTATAATAGATGTTGGATGGAAAATTAAAATATAAGTAATGGTTAGTAGTGGTCTTATATGACAATGAAAATGGCACACATTTGTAAAAGTACAATACTCCACTTATCTACCTGTGTAGATAAACAAGTCAATCTACCTGAAAGTGGTAGATTCATTGCTTGCAAGTAAATTGCAATAGGCTATCTGTGCTGAGTGAAGTCTAATATAAACAATTACTTCATGAGATTTCTCTGTGATTGAAAATGATCACAACTATCAGTCGACATTCCTCTGGAGAATGATCTAGGGTTCCGACTATTACAGTGTTGACAGTAAGACAGAACAGCAGGAAAAGACACTTGGATGTAAGGGATTCAAGGGGCATTTTTTTTTCCTGCTTTGTCTACCTTGAGTAAATTACATAATCACTTTTGGAATTGATTCCATTTCCGTAAAAAGAAATAATAAAAAAGTCATTATTCATAAAATGATATAATTGTTAGAGGATTGAATGAAATATGTAAAGAGCTTAACAGAGTGCCTGGCACATAATAGTCAATAAACGGTAGTCCTTGTCATCCTAGAAAAATGGTTGGATAATCCAGGGAGTTTGGGCAATATTGTATACTTTATGTACCTTTTGACAACTCACAATGCACCAGGTTAATGAAATGCTCTGGGGAAACTTATGGTCCCAGTATTTATTTATTTATCCTCAATTATTTGATATGAAGTCTCTGTGTGTGCATGTGTATGTATGTGTGTGTGCTTGAAATATATCTAAAATGCTTCATTCTACTTTCATTCTGGCATAAGCAGCTCTAAATATTTATTTTACATGGCATCTTTCCATCATTGTAAAAAAGGGTTTTCTGTTATATGAAGTCTATAATTATATGAAATAATTTGAATTGGCAAAGTTAAAATTGCATGTGGAATTTTTCTCTGTTGATTAATGAACAGCAGCTCTTGAAATTCCTCAGAGAGAAGTTTGTTTATATTTTTGGGTTTGTGTGTTTGTGTATGTGCTCCTTTATAGTGGTGGTAGTGTTTTATATTTTTTCATTTTGGTTGACAAGACATTTAATTGACCAAAAAAGAACTGGAGTACTAGAGATTTCTTTACCAAATTCACCTTAAAACACTTCAAGTTGTGAACTATAACCTAGGATTCCTTTAGATCTCCCCATGTGAAAATTAAAATTTCCATAAATATTTCTAGTACATATAACAACTTTTGCAATTTTAAAATTGTGATTTACTCAGTACCTTCTTCAGTTATGAAATATACCTCATTCTTTAACTTAAACTCAGCTCATTCTTTAATGTTAAAAAAAAAAAACACTATCAGAATATATTGACTATTCCACTTTTAATATTGATCACTCTTTCATGCCTACCAATTTCAAATCAAACATTACATACTTCAGGAAAATTCTAAATCAAGGAGAAATGCAAGTATATTTAAAACATGCTCTTTTTTTTTTTTTTTTTTTTGATTTATGAACTGGGGATTGAAGAAGGAAAAGGGAAAAGTATAAGAAAGATATGTGTTTGCACATAAATGGCAATGATTTAATCAATTGGGAAACTCCAGATGTTACCTTTGGAGCACATTTGTAGCAGCTATGTACATTTTCTAATATTACTGGAGTAGCAAAATGTCCTTCCCTTAAACTTGCCTATTTTTCCCAGAGACAACATTGGCCGGTGGAAGTGGCTCTCTGTGAATAGTTGAATGCATAGCTTTTAAAAAGAATATGGAGGAGGAAAGCAAATCGAGCCTTATAGCTTTGTAGCAGGGTCCAGAAAATCAAAAACAAGGAGCTAGGTATGTTCACATTCTTTCAAGTAGTATTGTTTTTATTCCCTTCTCAGAGTTCTAAAATATGAACATTTTATCTAACACAACATAAAGTTTTTTTCTGAAGATACTATTGATGGAACAAAATTCAGGGCAGATTCATACATAAAAACAATAGCGATACAGGACAAGTTTCTTTTACTCCTCTTCCAAAGTCTCCTCTTTCTCTTGCCTCAGTTTACCCCCTCCTTTATATATCATGTAACTCATAATCTTTATTCCTTCAACAAATCTTCTCACAAAAAGATTTTATATTTTTTAATGAATTTGCAACTAAATGTTATCGCTCCAAAGTTTATTTGCATTTAAACCTTAACAGGAGATTTTAAGCTTCACTTGGTAGGCAGGGGTATATTTTCTGTCAGCAAACCTTTTATTGCTTTCCAGAAATTGTATTCTCTGAGGTTGTGTCTCCAGGTGGGAAGGAAAAATAGCTTAGATATAGGCTCACTGATTTAGGGACAGGCAGCCCTATGCTTGAATCCCGGTTTCTGTCATTTACCTCTTGAATGATCTGGAGAAAGTCGCTTAACCTCTCATTTTCCTCTTTAGTTAATTGGGTAAAGTAATCAAACATAGCTCATAAGGTTGCTGTGAGAATTGAATAGTTTATTGACAAAACTATATAATTAATAAATGATAGCCATTGTTATTGCATTAGCCTGGCTTTGGTAGAAGAGTTAGAATATTTAATTTACCTTTTAAATTTTTAATTTTATTTTTAATGGGATAATGGGTATATTATTCACTCCTTTATGCCATGTTAAAAATTCTTAAAATATCCATCACCTCTGATGGCTGCCAATGTCCATTCCAAAAACACTTGGAATTCTCCTTGATATTTCCACTTGAGTGCTCTCCTGTCACATCATATTCAGCATTTTCTTTGTTCCTCTTTGCACTCGAATCAATACTTACCTATAACTGCCTGGCCTCCTTCTGACAACAACAGAAAAATACCTGAGAACAGGAATGCCTCATACTCAGCAAGAATAAACCAGATTAGAGAGCAAAGAATTTAATGCCTGAAATCATAGCTTAACCTAGCACCACTAGCATACAAATTTCACATTTTCTTACCTCTCAGGATTTATATCCTAGCTCAGTAAACTGAGTCCTATATCTTAGTTACCTTTCTAGACATGAGACTAGTGGTAATATCCAGTAATACTTTCAAATCTTTCAGTCCTCAAGATATATGGCTACCTGATTATACCTCGATATCAATCCTACACTAAAGTTTATTGCCTAATTCAGTAAGAAAGCATTTACTGCCAAGCATATGCCTCTCATTCGTCATGGGATTGATGTACTCACCCAGTATCTGGGCCATTTTTTTTTTTCATATTAAACAGCTTCTTTAATATTCCCATCCAAAATTCTTCTCTTCTTTTCATGTTTTATGCTCTCATCACCCTAGTCTCTAATCATTCAATAACAAAATTTAGAAGAACTATAAAATCTGACTAAGAGTTTCTTAGTAATGGATCCAGTATCATCCACACCATATTTTACATTCTGGTCACCATTAATTCAGATCCTTACCATTTTATGCTGACACATTCATTGATACACTCTTCCAACCCCAAAATATTTATTTTGCTTTTCACATAAAAATAAATAAGCACATAAACAAATATGTATAAGTACATCTCCTCTCACATCATAAACAACACTAATTCTTGATGGAGCAAAGACTTAAATGAAAGACCTAAGTGAAAAATAAAGACCTTAGTGAAAGAAAGACCTTTAAAATTTTTAGTGAAAAATATTGAATAATATCTTCATGATATTTATAGTTAGGAAAAGATTTCTTAAGCATTATATAAAAGGAAACAATCATTAAGGAATATTTTAATTAATTTGACGACATTAATATATAACATTTCTGGTCACCAAGTAACATCACAAAACAATGCAAGTAAACAACAATCTGAGAGAAGACATTTGATTTGTGATGCATATAGAATCCAAAATATATTAGAAATCTCATAGAAAAATGGGCAAATTTATATTTTAATCAAGGGAATGAAAATACTGTTTTATACCATCATATTGGTAAAAGAACATATGAAAATAGCCATTTTTAAATTGTAGGAACTCTTTTATATTGAGGTCAGAGTATGTTAATTAATGGGAGTATTTTTAAAAAGATACAGATTCTATAGTCCAGAAACAAAATACTAAATAGAATTTTATTTATCTTTCATGGAAAAGTCCAGGCTACAGAATCAGTGTACCTTGGATGGTTTCTTAAATACAGCAAACAGTAATTAAATATATGTTAGTTACTTTATTAATTCATTCATTTATCTTTCATCGCAGTTTTATGTGAGATTTTTTACACTTTTTACTTTGAAATAATTTCAAACTTACATGAAAGTTGCAAAATGATTCAGAAACATTACGTAGAAAGAGCTCCAAACCATCCCCCACTCTTAGATGCCTAGGTTTTCCAACTACTCACATTGGCCACGTTTGTTATATCATTCTATTTATCTATCTATCCATCTATCCCCCTCTCTATTTATCTCTCATCTATTTAATTTCTGAACATTTGAGAGTAAGTCACATATATCATGTTCTTCTAACACTCAACCTTCTATGTACATTTCCTGAAAACAAGGACACACATTTATGTAATTGCCTTTAAGTACAGCTATCAAGTTCAAGTAATTCAATAGTACGATAAACGTATAGGCCATATTCCAATTTTCTCAGTTGTCTCAATAATGACTTTTTGGGCACTTTCTCTTCCATTATTATATTTAGTCCAGGATCACATATGGCATCTATTTGTCATTGTCTCTTGCTTCTCTCTCATCTTATAAATTGTGGTAATATAAATACAACATATAAGTTCCCATCTCAACCACTCCCAAGCATACAATTAAGTGGCATTAATTGAATTCAGAGTATTGTGCTACCATCCCCACTACCTATTATTGAAATTTTTCCTTCACCTCAAATAGAAACCCTGCACCTCTTATGCATTAATAATCGATTCATGCCCCATCATCACCACTAGCCCTTGGTTACTGTACTCCACTTTCTTTGTGCATTTACATCTTCCATTAACATAAATGGCATTATACAATATCTGTCCTTTTGTGTCTGTCTTATTTCACTCAACATAATGTCTTCAAGGTTTGAACATGGCCATGTTTCATGTACTATGCCACATTCTAAATAAAACAATAATAATTTTTAAAGCATTTTTTTCTCAAACAGTTCAGTAATTTTGTGTGAAAAGGAGATATAAATAAGTAATTATTAGAGAATGAGTTAAATGTAATGATAAAAATGTCAGCTTAAATTACTGGATCATAAAGGAGGACTGCTTCTCTGATGAAGTTAATTGAGGCAAACCTTTCCAGATGATATGATGCCTGAACTGAGAGATGTAATGGGATTAGCCAAATAAAGGTAGGACATGGACAGTAGGGCATTTTAGGCAGGCATAAGAGCACATATACACATGCACAAAAACTTGAGGTAAGGAAAGAGATTGATTGTAATCAAAATGAAGTATATTCAGCATAGAATATTTCATCACAATATATTTTGGCATTCATATTTTTGGAGAAAAGTGTCATATGATCAGACATTTTTATTTTTGGTTCTATGTTATAAATATTTAGTGCTGAATCTATAGAAGAAAGAGAAGGATGAGGAGGAAGGAGAAAGATGGAGAGGGAGAAAAAGAGGGAAACATTAAAGGAAGATGTCTGAACACAAACTTTGGAATTGTAAGTCAGTCTTTATCAACTAGTTGTAACAATTATATTGCTATAGACTCACTAATACATCAAATTACTAAGTATTCTTTCCTTACTTTCTTAATATTTCTTCACACATGCTTTGATTTACAATTTTTAACAGGAAAGTGAAGCGGATACTAGCCATTATTTCAAAAGTCTGGCAATACAAAAATATTTTACAATGTAAATTATGTATAAATAGATTAAATTATTCCAAATTAATATCTGTTCTGTTCCAAGAGAGGCTATATGGTGTTCTGAGATGAATACTCCATTATGTCCAATAATTA
The DNA here is from genome assembly GCA_026826555.1 of Tolypeutes matacus. NCBI lineage: Eukaryota > Metazoa > Chordata > Mammalia > Cingulata > Chlamyphoridae > Tolypeutes > Tolypeutes matacus. The sequence continues at coordinate 2,187,193 of JAKSZT010010858.1, forward strand.
CTCAGCTAAAGCATCATTAATGATGTAGCATTTATCTGTAATATCTTTCTAAAATCAAATTGAGATGACAGAATTTTCATCAACAACAACTAAGGGACATGGGTTAGTACAAATGATTATATATTATCACAAAAGCAAAGCTATGAGAAGGTTACCAGAAAGAAAAAAAAAAGTAATATTTTGTGTCCTGAGTTAAGTGTCTAAAAATGTACTTATCTAATAATATAGATGAATTTTAATAATAATAAATTCATAATGCAGACTACTTAAATTCCAAATCTTTTGTTCTCAGTCATTTCATCTGTATTCTTTGCTTTTATTCACTGACAAAAATTTTAGAGACTTTTTTTTTTTCATGTTTTAAAATCTACAGATTTAATCTCTTTTTATTTACAGCTTTTTTTTTTTTAAACAAATCTATTTTATTGATACATATTAACGAAGCATACAATTCATTCAATGTGTACAATAATAGTATTTGGTATAATCTCATAGTTGTGCATTAATCATTTCAATCATTATTAGAGTGTTTTCATTATTTCAACAATAATAGTAAACAAAAAATGACAAACAATAAACAAGAAAATTCCTCACCTCTCCATCTCTCTGTTTCCACTTCTTCTTTTTTTTTTTTTATTTATATATATATAAATATATTTTAAGAGGTGCTTAGACTACCGAAAATACTACACAGAACCCCCTGGGATTCCCATGTTGCCCACCCCCCACACCTCCCGCCACATCCCACATAGAGACTTCTTTATCTGAGTTACCCATTGCCCTAAATGTCAAGGCATATTCCAGTAATACTATAGCTATCCATATGGAAACTAATGCTTTTCTATTTTATATTTCTATTTCACCCAAACTTTATTTCTCACAAGAAAGTATTTTCTTCAAGTGCTGCTATTGCATCTCAACTTTTGTGTCTATGCCCTTGATATTGATTGTATTGCAAGTCTCTGCACAAAGCCAAGGATAAGTGACACCAGATGTGTGTGAAAGAAGAGTTTATTAGTGCTCACAGGTCCCAGAACAGAAAGGAGTATCACTCCTCACAGAATCACACAGGGAAAATTGTCAGGAGCAGAGGTTCAACGAAGTAGGACAGGAACAAAAGGTTACACTAGATCTTGGGACTGTGCATTTATGTTATTACATGGATGGAACTGTAGCCGTTGGTCAAGCAAAGAATGCGATTGGGGAGTTTGTATTTGATTTTAGTACGGATGCAAACACAGGTTGGATGCCAGAAGGAGAGGGAAAAGCTGTTTATCTTGTATAAGCAGGTGTCAGGGGTCATCATTAAGGAACCGATGATGTGGTCCAAGACGCTGAGGCATTATGAAAATGCAAAAGTCCCGTATGTTACTGCCGACAGAGCTGGAGATGCTGAGGCAGCAAGAGAGGGGGACCAAAGCAGTGTTCTGATTTCATTCACCACAGTGATTAGCACATGCAAAGTGCGCATCTCCTGATCTGCATGCGTCGTGACAGCCCTCCCTAATGTCTCAATAAACTCGAACGGGTGTTCATTGGCTCTAGCCATTGCGATTCTGGCAAGTACTTTCTATTCCTTCATCTAAATGATTAAACTGATAAATTCAAAGAGAAACAAGTACTGTTAATTAACTTACCTTACATATTTATGAAAAAATGTTCTGTATTGTTGTTAATAGTTTTTTCTTGGGTTAGAACCTTTAGCAATGAAATGCATCTAATATTTATATAAATATTTATATTCATGGAAGTGAAATGAAAAGAAATTAACTTTTTCCCTCACTTAGGATTACTTTCTAAGTTATCCTAATATGTCTATGCTTCCAATATTTTTTTAATTTGGATGGGAGAGGGGAAGATTAAATGCTGATGGGTTTTAATCAAATTGATTCTTCCAACATATGTCTACACTTTTCTATTAACAAAAATAAAAAGTAAAGTATTTTGTTATTAGTTTCTTTCTGTTGCCATGGGATTCTTTTCATAATTGCATAGTTTAATAAATTCAAATTAAGATATCATTCTTCAGGTTTTGTAAGTTCATAACTTTTACTATACACTTATTGTTTATGTCTGTTCATGTATGAATTACATGCTTCAACAAAATTTTATTTAAAAAAGATATAATTCTTCAGTAAGTTGGGAAAATATGCATTTAGGTTAAATCCCTTAGATTTTCTAGAGGAGACATCTATTTAAATGAATAAATGTACTTACCTAAGTGATCTGTTTTAGAACATAAATTTGATAGTACAAAAAGAATTAGAATTTTAAATTACATTTTTGAATGTTTTAACCATCAATTTTTTTCATTAATTGGATAAGTAATAACAGTAAGATGAACTATCTTTCCTAATTATGCCATTGATTTTTAGGTCCTCCAGACTGAATTTGATAAGTTTGATTAAATAAACAGCCTTAATAACACAAGTTGATATTTATTTCTAATGCAGCTTTGTGTATTTATATATGTGTATGATAGAAAGAGATACAGATTTTCTTCCACACTAGGAATCTAGCATTTTTGCCAATCTGTTAAAGTGAGTCACTTAAAATACTTACTCCCCATATTCTCATCATCTCTTTTAATATTTTACAGTGATGATCTTGCTCCCTGTGAGAAGAGCATCTGTAAAGAGTTGCAAATATTTATAGAATTACCAGAAAAGATTAATTAAACATATTAAGTTGAACAATGACAGTATTCTCAGCATATATTTTATGTTGTGTCATGTATTTTATAACTTCTTTATGTAGAAGTTGTTAGATTTTCTGTTTTCCCAGAGTTGTAACTAAGGCTTACAGTTCTAGGGTAAAAGATCTAAGTAACTCCTTTCTAAATTTAGAGAAATTCCATTAGTTGAGATTACCAATATTCTTGAGGGTTCTCTGAGATTCATCTTTTCAGTAAAAGGCACTCTATCAATATATTCACCCCCACCCTCAAACATGAAAATATGTTTGGGGAGAGGAAAGAAAATACCTTTTAGGGGAATGTAATGTAGGAGGGAGAAAGTCAGTTCCGGAGAGAATGAGTGCATATCACAGACACTGACATTTCTTCCCCTGCGTGGAATTGTGAAGGACTGCCAGGTGAAGAAACTGCGGCACCCCTTCCTGTGTGTCCTTCTCATCAGTGGGAAGGAGGGGAGCTGCCACACTTTTCTATTTTTATTTTTTGAGTCCATAGACAAGTGACCTGGAATAGCAGCTACATCCAACAATGAGAGACACCGTGAGTATCTATAGTCAAATGAGGAGATACCTGACTTTTGCCTATCTCACCACCCTGCCTAAGAAGCAAGCACAGGGAAGTGTGATAAAGATGAATTGCTGTGGAAGAGCCAAGCGAAGACCCCTCTACTCCAGGACATCCTTAGCTAGTGGGAAGAAGAGCTTTAAATCAAATAGAGACTTCATAAACTGTAATGAAGAAAGACTGAAAAGGTAAGGGATTAAACTGAAATCTTGTTAAGGAAGTGAGCATCCCCAGCCAAGAAAAGGGGAGTTCAAGGCACCATAGTTGGGGCAGTTATTACAAAAATATTTTTTATGTTTATATTTTAGTGAATGACCCTCTTTAATAAAGTGGTTGCAAATATATTTGAAATCATATACACATGTTCATTTTTAGCATGGTATCTGCCAAGTATCATTTTGCCTCTTGTTAGATCTAGAATGTTTATTTCTGTCAGTTTTACAGACTCTGTATTTTCTTTATGATCTCAAATATTACTTTCCAAATTTAATGTAGTGAGAGGTATTATTAAGTTAAAATACTTTCAGATAAATTGGTAATAATGGTAGTAATGTTTAATAAAACATTTCATATGACCTTTTCAAAATTCATACAAAAAGATCTTTCTCAGTACTCAGTACTCATACATAACAGTACTGAGTACTGTTATGGAGATGGATGTGGGCCATTTTGGATCAGCACACACCGCTCAGGTCTGAGTGGGGGAGAGTGTGGTCTGCGGTGTGGACTGTGGTCTGTGGTTGGTGGCGGGGCTCCAGGATGTGTGGGTTCATTGAGGTTGGTGGGCCACACTGTGGGAGATGTTTGTGTGGGATATGGTGGGAGGTGTGGGAGGTGGGCAATATGGGAATCCCAGTGGGTTCCGTGTAGTGTTTTGGGTAATCTAAGCACCTCTTAAAATATATGCATATATATATATATAAATAACATTTTTGTAAGCAAATACACATATATGCATATATATTTATATATCATTTTACAAATGTTTGTATGTATTGTGAGAATTTTGATTTTTACCCATAATAAAAAAAAATAAAAAAAAAAAAAAAGATCTTTCTCTTTATATCTAAACATTTTAAAGTTTCTTTACATGAAATGGGACAAAATGATACCTGCTTGCCTCTATCACAGGGATTCTGAGGGAATTATAAATTCTCTAGCACTATCATCATTATCATTATTGTATCACCATTATCTTGGAAAACACAATTGACTCAGAAGAGTATGTCCTATAGGTAGACATCAGGCAAGCTTTCCTTTAAAATAGCTCCTCCTTCTCTTCAAATATAATCCAGAGTTCTTTGTTTGCTACAAAATTGAAATTGTATTGAGTATTTAAAGTCTTGAGATATGTTAGAGGTCATGAAGTCCAGTCTCCTTATTTCACAAATAAGATATCCTAAGAAGCAGAGCTGCCTTGAAAATATTTTATTAGAGCTACAGTTAAAAATACAAATAAGTCTTTGTCTTCACACACCTAAATATCCAATCAATTCTCTATTTGGTCTAAGTCATTTTAGATTACAGTCATGTTTTGTACCCAGCAAGTCATCCTTTGACACAAGACCCTGACTTTTAAACCCTGCCTACCCCTTTTCCTGCTAGCTTGATCATGTTTGTTACCACCGTTTTGTCTTACACTTACACTGCACCTTCCATAAGAAATGTTTTCTCTTTTGTTTTTTACTTATTTGTGTGTGTGTGCGTGTGTGTGTGCATGTGATATAGGTGTCATGGTTGAGGGTTGATGGGAAATGAGAAGATGAGTAAAACATATCATTGACCATAATGATCCTACTGTCTGTCTAGTAAAGGTAAAAGGTATACAATGAATTTCAACAAATATGTAATTAATACTTATTTTATGCCTGACACCAGGCAAGACATTGTGGACAAAATAGTGGTTGAGACAGAGATGTAGCCTCTAATGCCTCTGATATTGCTGTATACTATGGTGATGGGTGATTAATTGAACATGCAATCAAAATTTAGTGCAAGATATTCAAATGAAAGGAAAGACAGGGCACATAGGAGGGGTGCATTAGCCAACCAATACAACAATAATGCTATATAACAAAACCTTGCACAACTCCATAACTTAAAACAATGCTCAGTATTCTCATGAATCTGTGGGTACTGAGGGCAATTCTTCTGTGGGGCTGATTGATGCTGCCAGTCTGCTCCTCATATGCCTCAGCATCCTTAGGCTGGCAGGCTGGCCGAGGTCTGTTTTATTTATGGTCATGGCCAGAGTACAGGAGGGCAGAAAAAAAGGCCTTGGCTTGGAATAGGCACACTATCATTTCCACCTATATTTCATTGGCCAAAGAATGCCACATGGCCAAGCACTGTCCCCCCACCAAAAGATAAAGGGATTGGAGTGCAGAGAAAAATGATCAAACATTTGGTAGAAGATCTATGCAATTACATAGCAAGGGTGCAATTCATGGAAGGGTGAATAATTGGAGGCAATAAATTAATCTACCACATAGGGTATAGAAAATACAAGCTACTGAAAAGCCTAACAGGTAATGGTCAAAATAAGATTGAAGTTGATTATACTTTCACACAACCAAGTACACTTCAGGGAAACCTAAGCCAAAGTGGAAAAGGCATGTCACCAATAGAAATAAAACTGTGTCACAATCTCTAGAGGTTAAGAGATGAAAAGTAAAAAATAGAAAAACAAAACAAAGCAAACAAGCTCTGCAATGTTTGAAAACTGAAGCAGAGAAAACAACATGAAGATGTAATTAGTTAGAATTTTGAGAAGCCTTCCTTTTGCCGATTCAGGAGGTGTGGAGAACATCATGGGAGAATATAGCCACGAAAGTAATGATCAAGGTTGCACTGTGGTGTGATGACTCTGAAGTAGTGATAAATAATACTACCTAAAGGGAAACAGAAAACCTGCTAAAAGTGCACTGAGTACTCAAATAATTTACATTTGAACAACTTCTTCTCCTTTTCACAGTTGTGCATACACTTACTAAGAATTTAAAAATAATAATATGAATATTACATAATTATACAGTCATTTCCTTTTTAAAATGAGGAAATTAAATGAATCTTAAATCAGAAAAAAAAAACCTCCATATGTTCTGCTATTTCAAACTTTTTTCTTTTCTTTTCTTTTCTTTTTTTTTTTTTTTGGAATATGTATTCTTTCTCTAGACTTCCTCCCTGAAATCCAGAAGAGCATCACTTATCTACAAGCCAAAGAACAAGATCATAATTATTTGATGCCCTTAAATAAATGCATCAGTCAAAATGACAAGCCCATTGACAATCAATAAACACATTGAAAAAATGGCTCAAGCAAGTGTTAAGTTCAGAAAAGCAGTCTAGTTAAACAATTGCTCACCTAACTGAACAACATTAATAGTGATTGATTTCAAATACACCTTACAAAGCATATTTGTCTAACCATTCATCCATTCCCATCTCCTTTCTACCTTTCCCCTTTTCTTCAATATCAGTTTTACTGATGACTTACAGATTTAGTGAAAGAGCTAATTATTAAGTCTTATTTTCTCAATACAGACTAAAGGTAATAAATGTGTTAATTTTAGTGATTTATCTGTATTGAAGCATTTCATACTTTATAAATGATATTTCTTAATAATTTCTTGTGTTGAAATTACTATAATTCTATAAATTCTCCATCTGTACTTAATTGAAATTTCTGGAAAAAATAAAAAGGCCCTTCCACCATCTCTTCATACCCCAATCCAATTCACCTTTATACACATTTAAAATATCATCTTTAGTAATAATATTTTTCTGATCTCATCATCCCATCTTTAATTATTCTCTTTTTTTTTTTTTGAACTTTCATTTTCTCCTAATATATTTGTGGCATATATTTTGTTCATTTAAAAATAAAAAAAACATGTATCTAAAATGCATTTGCTATTAGGCAATGCCTAAGACTTTGGCATTGCCTAGAGAATGGGAATAGAAAAACAGTGATTTGATAGCATCTATCCTTAGAGATTGATATTCTACTGAAAGAGCCCAAGTGTGCTGACTGTTAACATTATACAGTTTAATAAGTATTTGATAGACGTAAGCAATGTAATAATTAGGCATTAGAGAGGTATTAAGAAGGGCCCTTAGCCCAAACTGGAGGGAGACCAAAACTTGTTCTTAAGGCAGACGACTTTAAAATTTACGAGTAAGCCTTCTTCACCCACTCAATATTATAAGAGGTTGACCAGGGCAGAGAAAACTAATTCTACAAAAGCTACAGCCTAGAGTTCAAGCAGGAAGAAACACATTGTGAATTATTGGGGAGTTAGGCACAGATTACATTATAGAACTCAAAAGAGTTTGCAAATAGTACTAAGAGTTTTAGCGTCCTATTACAAGATTTTTAGAAAAATCATCCGTGATTCTTAGTAAAAAAAATCAATTCTACTTAATTTAAACAAGAAGAAACACTCAGTATTTGTGTTCTAGGTTACCTCCTAGAATCACCAGGAAACCTGTAGAACAGGGCCTGAGGCTTTAAAAGAAGGAAGAAGGCATAAAGTCCTACACGGGTCACTGCCTCTGTGCTTTGGCTGCACCACGACTGCCAGAGACAGTTGTTCACAGTTCTTGCTATTATACATCATTAGCATTCCAATTTATATTCTGGAGCAGATATATTTGATGTTCTGGCCTATGTCACATTCTTGCTACCAGGGAGAATGGGAAAGAACATGTTCAGTATTTCTAGCTTCCATCATTAGACATAGGCCCTGACTCATCAAGACTCCTAAGGTAGGGAATCCCTAAATTTAGTAAATTGTTCTCAGGCTTAATGGCCAAATGTACTAGTCAGTGTAGATGGTATTATGTTGTGGTAACAAGCAACCCTAATATCGCATTAAGCTTAAAGGACAAAGGTGCATTTCTTGCTATTTTAAAGTGTTATTCACAAGTGGCTGGGAGTGTTCCTTGTCTCTATCATTCTATTCTTACTCTAGACCACAGGTTGATAAAATAGTCACAACCATGTTAATTGCCGGTTACAGAGGTAGAGGTAAGAGAGATTGTTGAGAGATTGTTGTAAATGTACTGGTTCTTAGGACCCGTCTTCCTTCAAATATCTTCACTTTCCTCATTGGCCAAAGCAAATCAGATGGCCAAGGGTGAATTCACAAAGCTGGGAAATTATACTCCTTCTTCAGGGAGAGAGGATATTGGGAAACAGCAATGCAGCCTACCCAAAATATTCACCTTTATAATACAAAACTTTAATTTCTAGAAGTATCATTCTTATCACTGGGAAAGAAATATTTCATAGAGTCAGTTAGAGCTGATGAGAGAGCATCCAGTTTAGGAAGCTATTGCAGTAACCAGGCAAGAAATGGTTAGTGATAAATTAAGTCCATGTGGTAAAGATAGAAAGAAAAAAATGAAGAAAATTTGGGAGACATTGAGACTGCAGAATAAACAGAGTCTGTTGACCATTTAGCTATAGGTTACATGCAAAAGGATTGGGTCCATGATGATTCTCTGGTTTTTAATATGGATGGCTGTTTTAGTTTGCCAAAGGGCTGCCGATGCAAAGTATCAGAACTGGATTGGCTTTTATAAAGGGGATTCATTTGGGTTAAAAGCTTACTGTATTAAGGCTGTGAAAAGTCAAAATCAAGACACCATAAGAGGTGCTTTCTCACCAAAGTCAGCTACTGTTGAGCCTGTTGCCTGACCATGTGGCAAAGCAAGATGGCAGCCCTTCTCCACTGAGGTCTCAGCCTGTGCCTCTAGACTCACTGTCTCTCGGAGCCCAGCTCCTGGAACTCAGCTACCAGCAACCAGGCATAGGGCTTGTCTCTTTCAGAGCCTCCTCTGTCAGTCTCAGCTGCTCTACTTTCTTCCGGAGTTCAGATAGCTAGTTATCAGGCATATGGCTCATCTTTCCTAATAGCTAGCCTCAGCTCTTTGAGCCTCTTAGGGCAAAACGGATCAGATATGCAGGCTCCCTTCTCCTGTGTCTCTGTTTTTATCACCAACAATTGGGTGGAGACTCAACCTGAGTCATGCTTCATGGATGGAGTCCAGTTGAAGGGTCTCATACCCACAGGCATGCGTTAGTTCACAAACATAGTCTTAGCCACAGTGGCTGAATAAGTTTGAGACTGCTTTTATATAGCATAATCTAGTGAAAGCTGACTAATATGAGTGTGCATGACTCCATTTGCCAAGACATATCATATGGGAAAGGTAAAAATTTTAGTCAAAAGGTAATGAGTTAAATAGCCATCATTTTGAGTTCAAGACACCTATAAAGTGGCCAAGAAGTGTTATGCTGCCAAATTTCTTTTGAGCTGTAGATTTAGTAGTCTCAGAAAATCCTTGATTGTTTTGCTCATGGAAATTGTCTAGAGAAAGAAGAGAAGGGAGAAGACAAAACCCCATATTTAAGGTACCTTAATCAGAAGAGAAGCAGACATAAAAACACACAACACCAAAACCTACACACACACACTCAAACAAAAATCCCAACAACAATTAATGATAATTGATAAGCATAGAAGTAGAAAACAAACTGGGATAGAATTGAGTCAACATTAAGCTAAGGGAAGACAAAAGTGTTTCAAGAAATGACAGACCAAAGGCTGCACTTATGAAGAAGGAATTTGCTACTTTTAGTTACAAATTAGCATCTTTGAGTAATTGGAACTCTACACTTAGAGTGTAATTCTGGTTATTGACATGGATTCCAAATTAAGCCAGAGTGCTCTTCAGTGGAATTTTCACTATTGGCTATAAATCTGATTCTTAAATAGAAAACTTAATTATATTTATTATAAAAATATTGTGTGCCTTTGTCATATATGACTAGACCCCCTGAGTATGTGTTGACATGCCATGGAGAAGAGAACATCCTGCACTTGTGAAAGACAAGAGTGACAGTGATTGATACATACACACCTACTTGTATATTTCACTCATGAACATATTTTGCAACATTACATAGAGTAGAAATTAATTTACAGAGTTATTTATCTAGTAGTGGAGTATATAACAAGAAAATACATTTTTTTTTTGCCATATTCTAAAGACAACCACCATGTGAGAAAAGAGAAAAAGTTTATGTATTGTAGTGGTTTGGTATTATTGATGAATTCTAAAAAGAAATATTGGATTATGTTTGTAAACTGGTCTTTTCCTCTGGGTGTATTAGTGTATTGGATTCAGAGGTTTTACTTTTATATGATTAAATAATGATTAAGGCATTGATTGGGCCACATCAGTAGGACATTGCATCCCCGCCCACCAAGGGGGCAGGGACTCAGAGAGAAACCGTTTTGCACAGAAGGGAGTTTGGCGTTTTAATGCTGGAGCCTGGGAAAGTAAGCACAACGAGGAGCTTGGTGGTGAGGAAGGAGAGAAGGCCCTGGGAAAAGAGACGAGCTTTTTGCCTGATAGTCTACAGCTGGCCTTGTGGAGAGAAGCAAGCCTGAGCCCGGAGACAAACAAGCCCCGGGAAGAGAGGAACCCAGGAAGCCTGAACTCTTGCAGGCATCAGTAGCCATTTTGCTCCAACACGTGGCAGTAGACTTTGGTGAGGGAAGTAACTTATGCTTTATGGCCTGGTAACTTTAAGCTTCTACCCCAAATAAACACCCTTTATAAAACCCAACAGATTTCTGGTATTTTGCATCAGCACCCCTTTGGCTGACTAATACATGCATGGAGCTCTATCTAGAGATGGAAAGATGGGATCAACTTCTATTTAAAAGCTCTAGTTCTGTTACTCATCAATGAAGTGAATTCCTTTATGATAGAACAGACTGATTACCAAAGCAACCACATATACAACATTATGTGAAAATATCAATTACATCAAGTTAAAACACACAATCAATGACAGATTACATAAGAAAATAAGTAGCATTAGACTATTATACACTCTGTATGCCACACTAAATTATTTTTATTCAAATATCTCAATTATAAATTGCAGGAAGCTAACCACTTGGAAATATGGTTTGTAATCAATTTACAAAATATAATATCAAAATTATCTTTATTTTTCTGTATTTGTAATTATTACTATGCAAAGTGATTGGTATATAAATCAGTAGTCAGGAGAGCAACACAGTTTTATTTAGAGAGTGTTTTTTCCATTGACACCCTCTCAATTTCACACACTAATGTAGAAAGCTGTCTTGTATTCTATCTCTGCTGTGTTTGTGACATTAAGGGAACAAACCAATTTCTGCAGTGACAAAGACAAAAGAAATAAAGAATAAAGTATATTTATGTGGGAAATAAGCAAAGCCAAACCAAACCAACAAAAAAAAAAAAAAGAAAAACTTGCTTTCATTGTTTTACTCAGTACTAAATTGCAAGATTGAATTTGCTGTATATGTGGAGGATATATATCTTTTAATAGTTCTTGCTATACTAAATAAAATTAAGAGAAGAAATAAAAAAGAATAAAGGGTACTGCATAATACTGCTAAGGGCTTCTTCTGTGACCTTGAGCAAGTCACTTAACCTCCTGGTGACTCAGCTTTTCCATCTGTAAAACTGAATGGTAATTACCTCATTTATTCTGTACTCAATAGGCTGCCATTTGTATAAGCCTTGTTCAGTATCAAGGACATTTCTTCAAGGTTTCCTTCATTTCATTGCCTGATGTCTATTTTTCACATTTTAAATAGCGATTAATGTGATCACTATAACAAAATGGGAAAAAAAATCCTCATATGTTATCTACTTTTGATGTACGATACCTGACAGTTGTCATTTTATGTATGTTTTATTTATTTTGATTTGTATATAAAATTTTAGATGAAAAACAAGAACAAAAAAAGAACAAACTATGTTTAGTCAGTATTTAATCAAAGTATTTCTTAGTGGTTCTGTATTTTAATTCAGTCCCTAAAATATTAAAAACGCTTTCAAATGAAAATCGAAAGCATCATCAAGGATGATACTGTCTCTTGACCATACCCATTTTTACTGAAACCTTTCTTAGAGTTTACTTATGAGGTCAACTCTTACCTCATTCTTACACTTTGGAAAAAGGCAAGCAAACATTTACTTCTCTCTCGCATATTATCAAATCTGGCTAAAAATGGAAAAGTTCAAGTTGGTGAATTTTCCCTGGCCTGCATTATCTCTTCCAAATAACTTTGAGTCTCACTAACTTCTTGACACCACTTTTAACATTAGGTAAACACATTGATTACTTGGCAAAGAAGATTTCAGCTAAATTGAACATTTTTAAGATTGATTTAGGTACTGTCTAACTATTATAAGCACTAATACAATTTTAAGCACATTTATTTTCTCACATCCGTAATACTGGCTTATAAATGCACTTTAAAGCCAGAGCATAAAAATCTTCAATGATTACTACTACCCAAATCCACAGTTATATCACAATTAGTGTCCACAATTACTAACTCTAAAAATATGTACAAGCAATAGAAGATTGTGTTGTAAGATTTAATGCATAATTAGAACCTTTGATAATTGTAGTTACTAATTTGTATAGCATAATGAAATGCTTTAACTAGAAAATAATTTAAAAGGAGAAATTGAAGTTTGACACAAAAGAAAGGATATGTTACGGTGTTTCTAGCCACAAGGAGTTTTGCATTACAAAAATCAACTAAGAAGCCATGAAAATTTCTTGTTCTACTAATGAAATACCATCACAATATACATTCTGTTTTTCTTTCTTAATCCACATATATGTTCACACATGTAAGCCTGTGTTTATGCATTGGTATAGTTTTAATTATAGAATACTAATGATGAAATTCCACAAATAAAATAACACTATTGATTTTACAATATCTTGTGCTGTCAAAAAGAGCCTTCAGATCCATGAATGAATACATAATATAATGGACATTTATGCATTGTTCTAGCTTTCTACTTCACAGGTGATAGTGTTGCCAAAACTTTTGCCACTGCATAACAGGGTACCCTTTTCTCCAGCCTCCAGTAACATTTCCTCCTTGTTCTTAAAGCCATTTATCAAGTCTGCATGAGGCTTTTTAAGCTTTCACCATCAGTCTCCTTGAGGACCTTGCAGCTGCTGCCTTTTGCATCATCCTCCATGCAAGGATATATGTTTAGGATGTGTTAAGGGTGAACCCCACTTTTAAGTCCTAGATTCTATTTTGGTTTTCTATTACCCTATAAACTATCTCACACCTAAAGGCTTTAAATAACTATCTTTTGATTCTATCTCATGAGTATACAGATAAGTCATTTTGGTAGGGCTTAGCTGGTTAATTCTTCTGAAACATGTAACATCACCTGAGAAAATTTTTGAATTCATCTGGCAGATAAATTCAATGTATAAGATGTCTTCACTCACATGTTTGTTGGCTTGGAGAGGATGGGTGGAAGGCTGAACTCACCTGGAACTGACAGAAGTACCTGTACAGACATGTAAGGCACAGTGTGGTTGGATTTCTTACATGACAGTGCATTGATCCAGAGAGAGATGAACTAATAGTTTATGGTGAGCTGCTGTTGTTATTGCCTTAGCAGTGGTCAGTTAAGCATTGGCAAACAGGTATTCAGCTAACCATAATGGGTATTAGGAAGTGAGGCAATAAAGAGAATTATTTGGATTTGTGGCCAATTCTGAAAAGAAGAGAAAGAAAAGTAAGTCCTTGTCATATTGGAGGTGAAGGTGGGAGTAATCCAAAGAAATGGAAGTGCTAAAATATTATATGATATTATAGGACTACAAAATAAATTTTGAAGGCAGCTAGTCCTGTCTCCATGTCACTAAAAGCTAAATTTTAATTCAATAGCATGTTAGTCAGTTTCCAGTAGGAAAAAGATGGCTCAACCTTAATTAGGATGATTAAAGGAAAGTTTAATAAAGGGACAGTTTATTAAGCTGTGAGGAAATTATGAGGGATAGTAAAATAATCCAAGAATAGTAAGAGTGAAGCTGTCTTCTTTAATTTTGGAGAACCTACAAACTGTACAGTCACGTTTCATCAGAGGATTTGTAATGTGTATTTGAGGAGTACAGCCAGCCTATGTTCCTCACCTGGAGAGAACCGTGAAAATAACAACCCAACCTCATTCTCCTCTATTTTACTGCTAGAGTTTCATTTGGCCAATCCAAACTGGAAACTAGAGAGCAAAGATACAGCCTATTCAGGACGGCTTCACAGAGAAAAGAGCTTGATGAAGTATAGTGGAAACTGGCTCTAGAGAGACAAAAGGAAGATATTTCAAGGAGGGATCAAATAAGCCCTGCAAAATTAGAACTTAGCATAACAAAGTTTATTCCTCATTCTCATGAATTCTCATGGGGCTAGAAATGCTCTAACCTTCCAATTTCCCCTTTTTAAATTTCATTTTTACAGTTCCCCCTATGTATTATTCAGGGTTCTCTAGGGAAACAGAATCAACAGGAGATATGTGTAAATAGTATGAGATTTTATATCCCCATGGGGATGTTTTGTAGGCAAGCTTCAAACCATGGCCTCTGATGAAAGTCCAGTGAAGGTCCTGGATGAGCTTCCCGGAGTCTTTAGCTGTCCAAAGACCAGCTGGAAAGTTCTCTCTGAATGTTGAAATCACTTCCCCTTTTAAGGCATTCAACTGATTGGATAAAGCATCACTCATTGCTAACAGCAGTCTTCCTGGATGATGTAGCTGTAATCAGCCATCTATGCAGTAAACTCACTGATAACTAAAGTCCATAAATGTCCTTGTATTACAGTTAGCCCAGTGCATGTTTGACCAAACAAATGGGCACAATTACCTGGCCGAGTTGGTACATTAGCCTAACCATCACACCCTAAAATTTTGTTAGTTCTAATTCCTATAATAATCCATTTACTCTATAACACATAGTGGTTTTGCTTCCTGTTTGAACTCTGCTTGTTACTATACATTTACCTAACAAATATTTTTTGAGAAATTGTAATGAAGCAGATAAGCTTCTAAATTATATAACGTAGCAATAAGGAAGACAAAACAGTTCATGGTCTCATGGAAACTGTATTCTGTTAGTATTTCCAAAGTATTATAACACATTAGAAGGTATGTGATAGAGAAATCATGGCTGCTACTACAGATTGAATAAAGTAACTAAAACTAAAGGTGTAAAGTTAACACTTAAAAATACCTGAAATTTAAAAATAAAGAAAAGAAAGATGAAAAAGAAAGAAAAATAAAAATATCTGGAATTAAAAAGAAAATACCAATAATACAAATACCAGGACAAAGAATACTGAAGGCCATGGAAATGGTTAGTTCTAAGATCCAAGGTAGAGCAAATTTGAGTTAGTATTCCAGGAATTCATTCTTATCAGGATCAGCAATGGGCCATATATTACCAAATTTAATGGCCAATTCTCAGTAGGTATCCTATCTAAACTCTCAACAACATTTGACACAGGTTCTTCATTCCTGAAATATTTTCTTCACTTGATCCATATGTATCACACTCTTCCGGTATTCTTTTTACTTTACTAGCTCATTTCTTGAATTTCTTTTCTTCTCTGTGAATTCTCCCTCTGTAGACTATCTCTTCCGGTCTCATGGCTATAATGACCATGTATGTACAATCTTCCCAAATTTATAACTCAAACCCTTACCTCTCCTTTAAAGCTCAAATTCCTAGACATATCAACCTGGACTTTTAATGGGCATCTAAAATTTAATTCAAGTGAAACCAAACTCTTTTTCAGCTTCCAGTATTCAAACAGCTCCTATACCAGCATATCTTATCTTAGTAAATGGCTCCATTCAGTTGTTCAGGACAAAAAAAAAAAAAATCCTTGAAGTTTTCTTTGACTTCTATCTTCCTCCTTCATCCCACTTCCAGTCTCTCAGCAAATCCTGTCAGTCCTAATTGTGTCTGACCACTCTTACTACCTCTGCTGTTCCATTCATATACAGGCTACCAATACCTTTCACTCAGACTAAATGGCCTCTCAAATTTTTTCCCATTTCCACTCTTTCCTCATACAGTATCATTTCCCCATAGGATTCAAAAGTGATCTATTAATTTAAAAGACATATCATGTTATTCTCCCATTCACAAACATTCTTATGGTTGCCCATCACATTTACAATTAAATCCCAAATTGTTACCACAGTCTAAAAGACCCAGCATCACTCAGGCTTCATCTCTTTCCATATTTCCCCTTTCTCATTCCACTGCAACTCTACTAGCTTCTTGGCAGTTTACAGACCATGCTAACCATGCTCTGACCTCAAGGCATATATACTTGGTATTCACTCTTCCTCGGCTGCTCTTCCTCTATTGGCATCATTTTATTCCTTGATACAGGGATAGCATCTTCCCACTGATGCTTCCCCTCTACCAAATAACAAAAATAAGAATAGTTTTCTTGTTTTTCTATGCTTCACATATAATTAGTGCTCAATAAATATTTGTTAGATGGAAGAATGAGGGAAGAAATGTGTGCCAATAATTGAATGACCAAGTAGGCTGGATCATAGGGAAATAGAAAAACTGTGTTATGAGATGAGCACAGACATTTAGACAGTTGCCAGATTTTTGTTTTTCTAAGAGTGATGTGAAACCATTGGAGTATTTAAGAAGAGCAAAGACAATTGTCTGTCCCATAATCATTTTCATGTAATTGCATAGAAAGTTTAATTCTCCTTGCTTTTCCTACTAATTCCCTGGTTATTTTCCAAAGTGTTCAAGCATTGACCCAGGAGTCCTACTCCCTGGGAATCTGTGACTGTCTCCTACCAAGATTTTAGTTTGGTTTAGGTTTTTCATTGTATATGCACCCTGGCAACATGACATTTTATTGTGGACATTTTGATATTGATATTTGATGAGAGAGGCATTTTATAGTGCCACTTATTGAAAAAATGAAGACTTTGACTTTCAAACCAATTTAATAAATTAAAAAAAAAAATTATTAACCAACAGCAATGAATATAACAAGAGTCCATGCTTTGGTTTCTAATACCATTCTCCAATGAAAGGAATCAGGAATTTTTTGAGAAATAGCTGATTCTAGGGCAGGGAAGGAAAAACACAAAATAAGTCTGGAGCATCTTCTAGTACCAGAAAGTAAAGAGGTGATAATCCCCACTCTCCAACCTCCATACACACACATTTACATACAAGGGTTATGTCAAAGGGACAGTGGAGCCAAAACAATGATCAAACTTGGAACAATTAGATCAACAAAATGAACTTTAAAAAGCTGTATTATAATTCAAAGTATAAAATTAATATCCATGAAACCATACTGATATGAAAAATGATTGAAGAAGTAATTAATGAGAAGAAGAGACAAATCTCCTATGCAGTCAATTTCCAAACAATTTATGCAGATATTCCATCTTGAAGGAGGTAGAGCATAACTCCCCACTCTTTAAGTATGGATTACTCATAGCAATTTCCTTCCAATGAGAACATTATGGAAAGTGGGAAAATATAACAGTTCCTGTACAGTGGAGTAATATGACAAACAATATTGCAGCAAGGTGATCAAAATCAACACCAGCAGTGATAAGCCATTTTGATAGTATGCACTTTTGATGTGATGTGATGTGATGAAAATGACATTTAACAACTTAAAAACACATAACCTCATTCTAATTATGAGGAAAATTCATAATTATTCAATATTGGTTTATCAATTGTAGAAAATATACAAATACCATAAAAGGAGAATTATACAATATATTTATGCAGTATTTCTCAAAACTTTCAAGGTCAACAAAAGTTAGGAAAGCCTGAGGAACAGCCAAGAGAATCTAAGAAGTCACGATGACTAAATGTAATGTAGTATTCTGGAGGTGATCCTGTGACAAAGAAAAAGGATATGTAAAAAACTGAGGAAATCTGAATAAAGTATGGACTTTCATTGACAGTAATTATTCAATATTGGGTTATCAATTGTAGAAAATATGCCCTACTAATGTACGGTATCAATAATTGAAGAATCTAAATGTGAGTATGTGGTAATTCTCTTTATTATTTTTGCAATATTTCTGTAAGTGTAAAACTGTTCTAAAATAAAAATTTATTAAAAACAAATTATTAAAATGGGCAAAAGACCTGACTAGACATCTCTCCAAAGAAGATATACAGAGGAACAGAAAACACATGAAAAGATGCTCAACCTCATTAGCCATCAGGGTAATGCAAACCAAACCCACACTGAGATACCATTTCACATCCATTAGAATGGCTGATATTCAAAAAAATAAAACAGAAAATAACAAGTGTTGGAAAGGATGTGGAGAAATAGGAATACTCAGTTTTTGCTTGTGGGGATGTAAAATGGTGCAACTGCTGTAGGAGGCAGTTTGGTGGTGCCTCAGACAGCTTAGTATAGAACTACCATATCACCCATAAATCCCACTACTCTGTATATGCTCACAAAAACTGAACCAGAGACTCAAGTAGATGTTTGCACACCAATGTTCATAGTAGCATTATTCACAATTGCCAAAAAAATGGAAGCAACCTAAGTGTCCATCTGATGAATGATGAATAAAATGTAGTACTGGCACATTGTTGAAACTCAAATTTTAAAAGAACCTATTAAATCCAGAAATATCAAATTTTAAACAAGTTTGAAACAAGTCAGTGGGCACAAAAATATAACATTCTTGATATTCAGGAATGAAAAGATTGCAAAATGAAGCAATTTGATCATTGATTTAGAAAGAATTATAAGTAAATTATTTAACTAGTGATATGACTTTACCAAAAAATTAAATCTATATAACATACATTTGCATAATTTGTAAAGCATACAAACAATGACAAAAAAAGAGACACCAGTTTTTATCGCATGTATAAATAGTAATATTTGGGTTGCACTGTACAATTTTCCTCTTGATATTAATTTTCATTGGTAGCATGCATCATTGTATATTTATAAATTTGTTAACTCAACAAGTAACTGCACTTTGCAGGTTATTCTTTCTAAAGTTGGCAGGCATCAGATAAATTTAAAAAATGCTACAGATTTTAAATAAATAAATACTGCACTATGTGAAAAATAAGGACTGTAATGATTATTCTGATAATACAATATAAAGCCGGGTGTTGCCACCTCTCTGAATCTTGAACCAGGCTATGGAAAGAACACACTTCAGAGTGAAAAATATGATATTATGTTTTTGGTTATTTTTTTAAGATTTATTTTTATTTATTTATTTATCCCCCCCCCCCCCTTGCTGCCTGTGCTCACTGTGTCCATTTGCTTTGCGTTTTTCTATGTCTGCTTATCTCCCTTTATTGCGTCATCTTGCTGTTTCAGCTCACCACGCAGCGCAGGCCGTCTTGCCTTCACCAGGAGGCTCTGGAATAGAACCCGGGGCCTCCCATATGGTAGATGGGATCCCAACCAATTGAGCCACACTCACTTCCCTACATTATGTTTTAATGCACTAAATCTCAAAACATTCTCTTACCTTTGTATTTAATTGTGACACTGATTGTTAGCTCTCTCGTGCTGGTATTCTGACATTAGAATTGTTAAACAAATATCCTGGGAATTAGAGGGGATTCCTCAGCAGTGACACACAGCTTTCTCTGCTGCATACATAGTAGCGCTTCTGCATTTCCAGACTGACCTAGCATGAACTAAATTGGATGTCTGGTGTGTCAGTGTGCTTCAACTGCCAGTGACATTGTCACTGGGGCTCCTAAGATGAAATCACCCAGGATTTAAAACAGCCATTGGTGTGTGCTGATTTAAAATGGTCTACATCCGTTGCCACAACAGTACTCAGGACAACCTCCAACTCCCAAAGAAGCCCCTGTATTTCAACTGCTCATCCCCTCCCTGCCCCAAAAGTGTCAAGTGGCCACTGGCTCCACCCCATTGTTATAATTTCTTGCATTGCTAGAATCACCATATGTGAACAAGAGAATACCATCAAGTCCACTCTAGTCCATAGTTCTTCCCCCAATCCAGAGGCGACTGGGATGGTGATGTCCACTCCAACTCCAAGTGAGAGAGGGCTTATATCCCATGGATATGGTGGGTGGGATTTGCAAAAGATTTGTCCTTTATTTTGGAGCTTATTACATTCTGATACCTTAGTGCTTGAGACTATTGAAACAAACTATCTTCTGAAGCTCAACTGCATTAAGCTTTCTATCAAGAATGCAATTAGAGGCAGTCCTTCATTCATAGATCCACATATACCCAGAAGCCAGTACAACTGAAACTGTGGCTGTAAAATTGTAGTCCTCAGCTCCTTTTGGACCCTATTTCATAGTACGTACCTACCTGATATAGGAGGCTGGCTAAAGTATAGTTTAATTTCTTTTATTTGCAATTTCTTATATAGTGGTAATACTTAAAAACATATTCCCAGAAGTAACTGGTATCTGTTTATTTTTTAAATTAGAAAACACATTCAGATTCTCTTTATAGAATGGAATTGAGCACAGTTATGTTATAGTCATAGAATAAAAGGAAAAAAAAAAAAAAACGCTTAATGACTTCCTGTGATATGAAAGCAATTTCTTTATAAAATTAGCTCATAGTCTCGTCTAGATGAGATTTCACTCTCTCATTCCTTAACTATAGTTTGATAATACTCAATGAGAAATCTCTGAGTTTTAATCCTTCTTTCAAGATCCAGTTGAAGCTGTATCGATTTCAGTAAAGTTCTCTGAATTTCTCGATTTTAATAGCACTGCCTTTTTAAAAAGTTCATTAACATTTCTTGCCTATGAAAAGAATTTAGCATTGCTAATTTGTATCTTACTCTATCAGATTATGAGCTCACTTGAAGAAAAAAAAATAAAGTGAAAAATATAAATTAACAATAATGTGTCAATCACTGCTGGTTACTTTTCAACCATAGTCTCTCTTTACTTTCTTAATCATAGAAGTACAGATACTAATCCAGCACACTGTTGCCCAGAATAAAAGACTACATTTCCCAGCACTATTTATACACCAGTGTGCTCATGTGCTAAATGATCAAAAGTGATTTTAAAAGCTTTCAGGGAGTCTTCTGAAAAGGAAATGATCCTTCCATTCTGCTGTTGGAAGTCTGTAATGATGGCTACAGCTCTAGCAGGCAATTTTAAACTGGAGGTATACTGAAAAATACTAGAACATGAAAAACCTTGATGATATAAGCAAGTTTCAATAATGTCCTAGATACCCTACTCCAAATTAATTCTTTGAAATAAGCCCATATATTCTTTAAGCCACACAAATTGTGGATTTTTTTTTTTTCATATGCAATCAAACCTAGTCCTAACTATAGAGAACGATAAAGGCATATATTAGTCAGGGCTCCTCAGGGAAACAGAACCAAGAGGACATGTGGCGAGAGAGACTTATAAGGAATTGGCTTTTGTGATTGTGACATTGGCAAGTCTGGATTCCATGCTGTGGGTCACAAATCTAGAAATTCTAGGAGGAATGATGTAGAAGTCTTTAGTTCCAGTTTGTAGGGGAGGCTGGAAAGGAGTGGAGGGTGCATTACTGAGGCAGAATTCCTTCTTATTCTTAAACCTTCAATTCTTTCTGTTAGGTCCTCCAACTGATTGGAGGAGGTGCACCCACATTATGGAGGATAATCTCCTTTGGTTAAGGTCAAGTGATTGTTGATGCTAACCTCATACATGAAGTACCTCCACAGCAGCAACAGGCCAGCGTCTCACCAAACAACTGGGCAGTATAACCTCATCAATTTCACATGTAAAATTAACTATCACAAGAGGTGAGGGGAATCAACATTTGACTAACAAATTGTTCATCCCCTCAGTGTTTTCTTCTAAGCCTCCGTGGGCCCAGCTCCTCTGATCTCAGCTGTAGGCTGGCATAAGGCTTCTTTCTCAGGGCTTCTCAGCTGCTCTGTTCTCTTCAGAAGGTCAGCTGTAAACTCTCAGGGGAATGTCTCATCTCTCCCTGGGGCTCCAGCATCAAAACCAAGTTCTCTCCTCTGCCATGTATTTTTCTCTGTATCTACTTCTGTATGTTCTTGAGTGAGCATCCATTTATATAGCCTACCAAGGGGAGCAGGGACTCAATCCTGCATACTCTTATGATGTGGTCAAATCAAATCCCTAATTGTAACATAATTTAACCAAAGTCATTTCAGCTGAATCTAATACAATCAAAGGGTATCACACCTAGAGGAACCGACCACTTTACAAACATAATATCTCTTTTGTAATATATAAATAATATTAAACTGCCACAAAGTGTGTTCTAGTAAGTTGTACCATGTATCACAAGTAATTTATTACTAATTTCTTCCTTTCTCCCATCCAAGTACTAACCAGGCCCGACCCTGCTTAGCTTCCGAGATCAGATGAGATTGGGCGTGTTCAGGGTGGTATGGTCGTAGGCTAATTGCCTCCTTTCTTAAGTTTGAAATGGGTGAAAGCTAACACAAGTAGGATTTTGCCTCCTATCTTCCTATGGGCAATCTGTAGTATATATGCTTCTGTGAGAGGGATTATAGCAAATGAGGACATCATCCTTGTTTCACTGATGACTTAGTTTTTATGAATGAAAATCATTGCTTAAAATCCCTTATGACATTTTTTTTGTTTAAATATAGATTTTATTTTTCAAATATCATTAATTTTTTCATGGCATATTGCGCAATCACTTTTCTCTAAAACATGAAAAGAAGGAATACTCCCATTCTATCTCTATATTTATTTATCTCTCTATCTACATAGATAGAAATGGATATATCTGCTTGAGGAAGTAACTTGGACTAAACTTGTTCTACTATAAAGAAGTAAAAAGATAGGACAACATTAATGAAACAAAAATTTTCATATATTGGACATCAGGTAGTACAGAATTGTGACCCCCTGAGAAACGTTTATTATGTGAGTCCTATAATCACACTCTGACTGATACTTAGAGTTAATTCCTGGAGTTAATCAATGGATACAGACACAAAAATGACAGAATGTATAGAAGAATTTGCAGACCAGGACTTTAATACAAATATTATAAATATGCTCAAGAATTTAAAGCAAACATTAATATAAGGAAGAGACAAGTGCAATATAAAATTTTAAAATGAAGGGATCTTCTATAACAAAAAATACAATTTTTGAAATAAAAAATCCATGCAAGGAGTTAAATGAAAATTAGACACTGCTGGAGGAAAGATCAATGAACTTAACATGCAATAGACATTGTTCAAACTGATGCACACAGACAAAAACAAATTATGGGGGGCGGATGTGGCTTAAATGGTTGAGTGTCCGTCTGCCATATGGAGGAACCTGGGTTCGATCCCCGGGACCTCCTGGTAAAATAAAATAAAAATAAAAATAAAAACAACAACAACAAAAAAAAAACTATGAACAACAAAACAAACAGCTCTATTAGGTGAAATGTAGCTTTCAAAAAGGTATGTTCATTTGTTACAATTGATGAACCAATTTTGAAGCATTACTACTAACCAAAGTACATAGTTTACATTGTGGTTTACACTTTATGTTATACATTTTATATGCTTTGACAAATATATAATGTACAATTGGTAGAAGTAACCAGAGAAACATCTGGGTTTGCTGCCTTCTGTTTTAGAAAGTTATTAATAGCTGATTCAATTTCTTTTATAAATAGATCATCAGATCCTATGTTTCTCCTTTTGAGTTCTGGTAGAGTGTGTCTATTCAAGGAATTGGTCCAATTCAACTAAATTATCAAATATGTGGGCATAGAGCTGTTCATAATATTCCCAAACATCCATATAAAGGATAACTTTTAATGTCCATGTGAAGTATATTTGTGTTGGCACCTCTCTTTCTTCTGATATTAGTAATTTGTGTCTTCTTTGTAAATTTCTTGATTAATCTAGCTAGAGACTGATTAATTTTATTGCTCTTTTCAAAGAATCAGCTTTTGGTTTCATTGATTTTCTTTATCAATTTTCTGATTTCTGTTCTATTTTATTTTTTACTATTTCTTTTTGTTGTTGTTTACTTTTAATTTAATTTGTTCTTTTTCAAATTTCCTAAGGTGCAAGTTTAGGTTATTGATTTTACATCTTTCTTATTTTCTAATGTATGTATTCAATGATATGAAGTTACCTCAAAGTACTGCATTTGTTGCATCCCACAAAATTTGATGCTATGTTTTAATGTTCAATTTGTTCATTTTTGTTTGTTTGTTTCTCTTGATACTACTTCCTCGGCCCATATAGTATATATAGGTGTATTGTTTGATCTCCAAATATTTTGGGATTCTAGCTATCCTTCTGTGATTGGTTTCTTGATAAATGCTATTTTGGACTGAGAGAAAATTTCTATTGTTTTTGAGTTTAGTGGCCCAGGATGTGAGCTATCTTGGTGTGTTTTCCAGGTGAGCTTGAAAAAAATGTGTATTTTGCTCCTGTGTAGTATTTTATTTTATCTTACCTGACAGAATCTGTCTTTTTAATTGGCCTATTTATACCATTCATATTTAAAGTGATTATTGATATAGTTAGATTCTATCATATTTGTAACTCTTTTTCTATCTGTTGCCTTTTTTCCTTATTTGTCTTCCCCTCTTTTTAACAAATCAATTTTATTGATACATATTAATAAAGCATAAATCCATCCAAAGTGTGCAATCAATGGTATTCAGTATAATCACATAGTTCTGCATTCATCACTTCAATTCTTTTCAGAGTATTTTCATTATTCCAGTGATAACAATAATACTAAAAAGCAAAAACCAAACACACAAACAAACAAAACTCATCACCTCTCAATCTCTCTATGCTTCCCTTACCATACATAGCTGTTATTCTGTTTTCTTCTCTCATTTACTTCTAATAATTTTGTAAAAACAGTCTTATACAAATATCACCCATATTTGTATTCTCCATGAGGTTTCACTATGTTATACAGTCCCATATTACATTTTTTAAAGTTTTCTTTCTAGTAATATAATTTCCTTAGGCTTTCCCTACCAACCATGGTCATACTCATATAATAACTCTGCTAGTTACAAACACCATGATGTTCCCTCACATTTCCATTCATTTCCAAAGATTTAGAAACAATGTTTTATCCAGTTTTGCACAGATTAGCCATCAGCTTTCCATGCATACCCTCAGTATATTTTCTGGTGACCTATATTCTAATTATTTATTCCATGAGTTTACATAATATATTTATTTCATAATATCACAATCATACAGAGTTTGTTCTTTTGTGTCTGGCTTGCTTCACTCAACATAATGTCCTCCAGGTTCATCCATGTTGTCATATGTATATGACATATAAAAACAACTTCATTTCTTTTTACTACTGCATAATATTCATCATATGTATACATCACAATTTGTTTATCCATGTTTCAGTTGATGGGCACGTGGTTTGTTTCCAGCTTTTGGCTATCGTGAATAATGTCACTATGAACATCTGTGTGCAGATGTCTATTTTGTCACTGCTTTTAGTTCTTCTGGGTATATACCTAGTAATGGTATTGTTGGGTTACATGGCAAGTCTATATTTAGTTCCTTAAGAATTGTCAAAGAGTCTTCCACAGTAGCTGTACCATTGCACATTTCCATAAACAGTGAATAAGCATTCCTATCTCTCCACATCCTCTCCAACATTTACAGTTTTCTGACTTTTTAATAGTGACCAATCTTATAGGTGTGAAATGATATACCATTGCAGTTTTTATTTGCATTTCCCTAATTACTAGTGATATTGAACTTTTTTTTCATGTGTTTCTTCACCATTTGTATTTCTTCTTTGGAAAGTTTTCCTTTCAAGTCTTTTTCCCATTTTTTTTAATCAGGTAGTTTGTCTTTTTATTGTTGAGTTTTATGATTTCTTTATATTTGATATTAAACTCTTATTGAATATATGATTGCCAAATATTTTCTCCCGTTGAATTGGCTGCCTTTTCACCCTTTTAACAAAGTTTAATTTTGAGGAGGTCCCTTTTATCTATTTTTTTCTTTTGTTGCTCATGCTTTGGGTGGAAGATTTAAGAAACTACCACCTACCACAAGACCTTGAAGATTTTTTCCCACATTTTTTTCTAGGAGTTTTATGGTTGTCACTTTTATATTTAGGTCCTTAATCCATTTTGAATTAATTTTTGTATAAGGTTTTAGATAAGGATCCTCTTTCTTTCTCTCTTTTGAATATGGATATCTAGTTTTCTCACACCATTTGTTAAGTAGACGGTTCTGGCACAGCTGGTGGATGCAACACCCTTGTCAAAAATCACTTGAGTGTAGATATACAGGTCTATTTCTGAGTTTTCATTTCAATTCCATTGGTCAGTCTGTCTGTCTTTATTCCAGTACCAAGCTGTTTTTTACCACTGTAGGTAAGTAATATGCTTTTAAGTCAGGAAGTGAGACTTGAACTTTATTCTCCCTTTTTAAAACATTTTATGCTATTTGGGGCTTTTTCATTTCTGCAAATATGACTGTTTGGATTTTTATTGGGATTGTTCTGAATCTGTAAATCAGTCTGGGTAGAATTGACATCTTAAAGATATGTATTTTCCAATTCATGAACATGGAATATCCTTCCATTTATTTAAGTCTTCTTTGATTTCTTTTAGCAATGTTTTGCTGTTTTCTGAATACAGGTTCTTTATGTCTATAATTAAGTTTATTCCTAAATATTTTATTGTTTTAGTTGTTACTATAAATTTTTCCTGATTTCGTCCTTAGATTGCTCATCAGTAGTGCATCAAGTGCTCTTGATTTTTGTGTTTTAACCTTGTAACTTTGCTGAATTCATCTATTACTTCTAGTAGCTTGGCTGTGGATTTTTATAGGATTTTTCTAAATATAGGATCATATCATCAGTGAATAGTGGAAATTTTACATCTTCCTTTCCTATTTGAGTGCCTTTTTTTTCTTTATCTAGACTAATTGCTCTAGCTAGAACCTCTAACACGATATTGAATAACAATTTTGGCACTAAGCATCCATGTCTTGTTCCTGATCTCAGGAGGAAAGCTTTCAGTCTTTCCCCATTGAGTACAAAGCTAGCTGTAGATCTTTCACATATGCATTTTACCATATTGAGAAAGCTTCCATCTATTCCTATTTTTTGGAGTGTTTTTATCAAGAAAGGGTGCTGTGTTTAATCAAATGCCTTTTCTGCATCAGTTGAGAGAATCATGTGGTTTTTCTTCTATAATTTATCAATATAGTTTATTGCACTAATTGATATTCTTGTGTTGAAACATCCTTGCATAGTTGCAATAGAACCCACTTTACTGTGGTATATAATTCTTGTAATGTTCTTTTGGATTCAGTTTGCAAGTATATTGTTAAAATGTTTTACATCTATATTCATTAGAGATACTATTCAGTAATTTTCTTTTTCTGTAGTATTTTTATCTGGTTTTGGTATTTGTGTGATGTTGGCTTCATAGAATGAATTTGGTAGCATTCTTTCCTGTTCAAATTTTTTCTATCAGTTTTTGTTTTTCTGTGAAGACTTTGAACTCACCCTCATTTTTGAAGGACAGCTTTCCCAGATACAGAATTCTTCACTGGCTGTTTTTCACTCTCAGTAACTTAAATACATCATACTACTTCCTTCTCTCCTCCATGGTTTCTGATTAGAGGCTGTTACTTAATCTTATCGAGTTTCTCTTGTATGTGATGCTTTGCTATTCTCTTGCTCCTTTCAGAATCTTGTCTTTATCGCCAATATTTGTCATTCTGAATAGTATGTATCTCAGTGTAGGTCTATTTGGATTTATTCTGTTTGGGGTACATTGTCCTTCTCGGATATTAATATTTATGTCTTTCATAAGGGCTGGGAAGTTTTTAGTTATTATTTTCTCAAATATTCTTTCTGCTCCTTTTTTCGTTCTCTTCTCCTTCTGGGACACTGATAATATGTATGTTTGTGCATTTTGTGCTGTCATTCAATTCCTTAAGACCCTGTTTTATTTTTCCCATTCTTTTCTCTTTTTGTTCTCCTGTCTTTTGCAGTTCAGATGTTCTGTCATTGAAGTCACTAATTCTGTCTTCAAGCAATTCAGATCTGCTCTTATGTGCCTCTAATGTATTTTTAATCTCATCCATCCTGTCTTTCATCCTCATAAGGTCTGTTACTATTCTTTTCAGGCTTTAAAATATTTCTATGCTCACCCAGTGTCTTCTTAATATCCTTTATTTCTTTAGTTGTATTTTCTTTCAAGCTTTGAATTGACTTTGGAGAGTTGTATGATTATCATCAGTTGATTGTCTTAAATCTTGTATCTCTTCAGGTTATTTGGTTTGTTCCTTTGGTTGGTCCATTTGTTTCTGTTTCCTAGTATGGCTTGTAAATTTTTGCTGATATCTAGGCATCTGAATATATTAGTGAATTTACTCTAATGACTAATTTTTCTATCTTGCCTATTATTTTCTTTTTTTTTCACAGCTCTTCATTGATATTTGGGTCAACTTATTCTAATTCTTTCAAATTTCCGAGCCCAAGTTATCAAAATCAGACCAGGGGCTCACTAATGGGATGCATATATTCTCCCAGGTTTTAAGGTACAGAGAGGACCAAAAACAGTTTTCATCCATGAAATTTCCATACCGGCCAGCAGATGGCACTCATCAAGCATGTTTCCATAGAGGTGTTTCAAGCTCAGCTTTCCTGTGTTTTGGTCTGGCCAAAGCCAAGATTCAAAGTAGGCTCTGCTGGCCAAATTCACTGTAGAAAAGTCCCCCAACTCCTCTCCCTTTTCCCTTGTAATAGCTGACAAGGAGAAAGATATCCGTTCCCCTCTCATTCATCTGCAGTGAGCCAGAGGTTTTACCTCAGTTTAATATCTTGGAAGCAGGGGAAGGGAGCCTTTCCTGGCTACCATGGGACTTTGGTAACTCACCTCATGTTTGTTGTTTTGGGTTCTTTGTCGCTTAGTCCCTCAACCTCCTGGGAATTGTGAAACACTGTCCTAGTCTGCTGACCCACAAAGCACTTCCCCTGGAAAGCTTTTGACTCTTTCTCCATTGTTTTTGTGAGAGAGTTGGGCCCTGCATGCTTAATCTGATGCCATACTCCCACAATTCCCTCTTCCTTTCTTTTTTGTCTTCTCTGATTTTAAATGAGAATTTATGTGATTCCATTTTGCTTCCCCTCTTAGCATTTCAATTCTACTACTTTGTAAAATTATTTTAGCAGTTGTTTAGAGTTTGCAATGTATATTGTAAGCCCACTTTCAAATAACAGTATACCAATTCATAGGAGTACACATACCTTATTACAGAATATTTCCAATTTCTCCTTCTTGTTCCATATAATGTTGCTGTCATACATTTCACTTATATATAAGGTACAATCATCCAATATAATGTTATTTTTTTCCTCTGGCTACTTTCAAGATTTTCACTTTGTCTTTATACAGCTTGAATATATTTAGTTGTACATTGTTTAGTATTTATCCTGCTTGGTGTCATTTTGAACTTCCTGGATCTGTGGTTTTTTGTCTATCACTAGTTTTGGAAAATTCTCAGCTATTATCACATCAAGTATTTACACTAGTCCTTCCTCTCTTTCTTCTCCTTCTGCTATCTCATTATGACTATGTTGAACCTTTTTAAATTGCCCCAAAGTTCTTAGATATTCTGCCCCCCCCCCTT
The DNA here is from genome assembly GCA_026826555.1 of Tolypeutes matacus. Classification (NCBI taxonomy): domain Eukaryota; kingdom Metazoa; phylum Chordata; class Mammalia; order Cingulata; family Chlamyphoridae; genus Tolypeutes; species Tolypeutes matacus. The sequence continues at coordinate 2,217,005 of JAKSZT010010858.1, forward strand.
TTAAATTTGCTTTCTTTTTGATTTTCATTTTGGGAAGTTTCTGGTCATGTATCTTCAAGCTCACTGATTCTTTCCTTGGCTGTGTACAGTTTTCATTTCTCAGAAATGAGGAGTTTTCTTCATTTATGTTAAAGTGTTTGTTTTATTTCTAGCATTTCCTTTTGAGTGTGTCTTAAATTTGTCATCTCTCTGCTTGCATTATCCATTTCTTTTTCCATGTTGTCCATTTTTTCATTAAATTTCTTAGAACGTTAATCATGGTTATTTTAAATTCCTGATCTTATAATTCTAACACCTCAGTTATATCTGCATCTGATTTGATGCTTGCCTTTTGTCGAGTTGGCAGTTTTTGCTTTTAAGTATGACACATCATTTTCTTATTGAAAGTTGGGCATGATGATTTTGGTAAAAGGAACTGAAATAAATGGGTCTTTAACATGAGGTTTTATATTTATCTGGCTGGGAGTTAGATTGGTTTACTGTTTGTTATAGTTATAGGCTTGTGAGATTTTGAGAAAATGTAGAAATAAAATGCATGACAAGAAGAAAAGATTGGATGGGGCAGAAATATCCTATTGTTTGGCCATTCCTAAGGAAGTTCAATATAGACTATCCAGGTGACTTAGCAATATCATTACTAGATATATACACAGAAGAACTGAGAGCAGTGATACAAATAGACATCTGCACAATGATGTTCATAGTGCCATTATTCACAATTGACAAAAGTTGGAAACAACTCAGTTGTCCATCAACTGATGAATAAAGAAACAAATTGTGCTGTATTCACACAATGGAATACTATGCAGTGGTAAAAGAAATGAAGTCCTGAAGCATATGACAACATGGATGAACCTGGAGGACATTATGTTGAGTGAAGCAAGCCAGACACAAAAGGACAAATACTGTATGATTGTGCTATTATGAACTAAATATATTGTGTAAACTCATGGAGTTAATAATTAGAATATAGGTCACCAGAAAATGGAACGAGGGTAGAGAATGAAAAGCTAACAGTTCATCTGTGCAGAATTGGTTAAAAGATTGTTTGTAAATCTTTGGAAATGAATGGAAATGGTGAGAGCACATCATAGTGTTTGTAACTAGCAGAGCTATTATATGGGTATGACAGTGGTTGAAAGGGCAAGTTTAAGGTTATGTATATTACTAGAAGAAAAGCTAAAAAATGTAACATGAGACTGTGTAGCATAGTGAAACCTCATGTAAAATATGAATATGTGTGGTATTGCATATATATGATTATTTTTACAAAATATAAATACAAATATACTAGAGAGAAGGAAACAGAAGAGCAGCTATTTATGGCACAGGAAGCATAGAGAGATTGAGAGCTGATGACTTTTGTTTGTTTGGTTTTTGTTTTTATTATTATTATTATTGGAATAATAAAGATGTTCTAAAAATGGTGAAAGTGATGAATGCACCACTATGTAAATTATACTGAATGCAATTGATTGTACACTTTGGATAAATGGATGCTTTATTAATACACATCAATAAAATTGATTTGTTAAAAAAAGAAGCCAGAGGAGAGAATAAATATACAAAGAATAGATGATCAAAAAGGAAAAAAAAAACCATAAACTTAGTAGCAAATTGGTAGCCTTAAATGCAACTATATTGACATTTATATTAACTATAAACATCTTATTAAAAAGTAGTGATAACTATATGTGATTAATAAACAATACCCTTCTATATGCTATCTGGAAAAAATGCGATTTAAATATAAATTCACAGGTATTTGAGGGTAAAATGATGGTAAAATAGTTATGTACAGAATGAAAGCACTAATTATAAGAAAACTCTAATTGCCACATTATTAATACAGGAAGGAGACTTCAAAGCAAAGAATACTATCAGAATTTAAGTGTGACATTTTATAAAGTTTAAATGGCTAACTCATTAAGACATAACACTTATAAATGTGACTCATTTAAACAACTGAAGCAAATATTGACTACAATGAGAGGATAAACAGACAAATCACAATTATGACTGTATATTTCAACACTTCCTTTTCAGTAATTGAAAATAAATTTTGAGAGAAAATCAGTAAGATATCAGGAGACAAGAACAACAATATTAAACTTGACCCGATTGTTTTTTTATTAGTGTACACAACATCTAATAAACAGTAAAGACAGAAAGTACATAATTTAAGTATAAATAGCAACCATTCACCACCAACCACTGTGTGTAGTGTCATAAAACATGTATGATTAAATTTTTTTTATGATATCAACTTTTTGTATTTTTTAAGAAGATGCTTATATTACATAAGTGTTACACAAAAATTATAGGGATTACCATGTTCCCCACCTCCCACAAATCCCACAACCTCCCACATAAACATCTTTGATTACCTGCAATGGATATACACATCATGGGGCTTTGCCACTACGTATGATTAAATTTAAAAGATTAGAATCGTATTGAAAAAATGTCTGGGCATAACAAGATTAAATTAGAAAGCAATCAGAAAGAAATATTAAATGTCTCAAAATAATTGGAAATTAAACAACGGACATCTAAATAATCCAAGGGTTTAAAAATTATGCTTATATAAACTATTTTGAACTAGTGGTAAGAAGTTAAAACAGTGCCTAGTGGGAAACTAATAACTTTTAATTCTTATTTTTAAAAATAACTGAAAGTTTAACATAATCTAAAATAAGTTATACTTAGCATATACAGAAAGAAGAAAAAATGTAAGTGTAGAAATCATTGAAGGATATGTAAGATCAGAGAGCAATGAGCAGGAAAAACAGAAAAATCTGTGAAACCATTAACTGATTTGTTGAAAAATTCAAAAAGAACTGGTAAAGTTCTAGGAAAGCAGATTAAGATAAAATGGAGTAGTTGAATACTATCAACAGCAGATATCAAAGAGGGAAATTACCTATAGATAATATAGGTATTAAAAGCATGATAAAGAATGATATGAATAAAACTAGGTCAATGAGTTTGAAAATTTAGATGAAATGGACACATTACTTGAAATATGCCTATTCCCCAAACTAACTTAATGAGAAAGAGAATATAGAAAAGCATCGCTCTACTAAAGAAATTAAGTTTATGATTTGTGATGGTTAATTTTATGTATCAAATTGGCTAGATTATGGTGTTTAATTGTTTAGTCAAACATTAGCCCAGTTTTTACTTTGGAGGTATTTTCTAGATAAGATTTGCATCTACAAAATTTGACTTTAAATAAAAGAGATTACCCAGATTACCTTGGGTGGGGCTTCATCCAATTAGTTGGAGGTCTTAAAAGTGAAAACTGAGGGTTTCAAGAATCTGAGGAAATTCTGCCTCAAGACTATACTCTCTCTTCCTAACTGGCCTTCTTTGCATACCTGGACTATCCCTCAATTTCAAACTCAGTTCATGACTTATAAAATCAGTTAACCTTTTAGGATATTTTTATTGGGCTAACTTTTTCAGTTAATTAGTTTGCCTGAGAATAGACTGCAATTGGAAGTGTAAACTATTGGAGTAACATTATTCTATCATACATTTTACATGACCAAGTAGTTAAAAAACTGCTTTACAACTAAGTGAGCTTTATTTGTTTTTTTACAACTGCTAATCAAGTAATCATTAGCAAATGTTCACCCTTAAGTACAAAGAACTAGGCAGTTTCCTTATGAGAGGGATTTATTGTTTGTATTTTCCTGACATAATTGATTACTTCAAACAAGTAAAGCTCTAGTGAACTTTCTAGTTGCATAAGTTATTTCCCAAAAAATGATTGACTAGATAATATTTCAATTATCATTTTTATAAGACTGTAAACTGAGGGCTAAATAAACCATGTGTGCATTGTGAGTGCCCCAACATGCATTTTATGGATCCCCGTTTATGTTGGAGGGAAGTTGTGGTATAAAGAAGAGATCAAATTGCAAGTGTAATAAAAAGGAAGAGCCACAAAATGCAAAACTAATTTTTAAGAAGATAAATGATTGCTAGTGCAATCAATGTGCAAATATCTAAGGAGAAACTCAGGTTGCAGAACGGCATCAGGACAATTGGATATTAAATAAGATTGGGAGTAGGGCTTAGTGTCAGTATGTAGACAGATTCTCATGTGGTGAATCAAAAGATTAGAATGCACAATTAGAAGACCAAAAGTTATCCCCTGTGCACATATTTATCATGTGCATCCAGATACTAAAAATGAATATCATACAAAAGGGTCACCTTAATAGATTTTATTTATACACATTTATAACATAATTAAATCCTTGAAAGTTAGATACTTAATTATTGAAAATAATTCATCAATTGAAAGTATACACTAGGTGTTTAATACTAGTGATATATAGACTACATTTTCTTCTACTTGACTATGTATTAGCGCTTAAGTTCAACAAAATCTCCAAATGACAGGGTCATAAGTTGAATTTGAAATATAACCATATAAAACAAGATGTCTTCAGGTTGGCCATAATGTAACCAAACCAGCAGTAGTATTCTATTAGGCAAAAATCTATTTCAAAACAGGTTCCAATCGTCAAGCTTCATATAACTAAATAAACCTCCAAAGAAAAATGCAAATGTATTAAAATGCTTCTCCCATATCCTGGCATATAATTTGCATAATAATAGCATCTGAAACAAGTCAACATATGTTTAGCAATAATGGAGTAAACTATGCGTCAAGTATCCCTATCCATATGTGTAACAGCCAAAATCAATACGGTATCAAACTAATAGGTTCTGTATAGATGCATTTGCTTTTCTCTGTATATGTAAACCATTTTCATTAGAGTTTGTTAATGGGAAGTATAAATGCCTACATTTAAAACTCTCAGTAATCTGCCTGTGATGTATGTTTGGTACTCTGTCCGATAGTGTAATGTAATATTTCTCATGCTAGTTGTAGCTTCATGCTACCATTCGGTGAAGAAAAGTTTTCGTTTGCGTGACTCTGTTTGGAAAAATGTGGGCAATCCAGATTAGTCTTCTCTGTCCTTCATTGGTCTAAGGGAACTCAAGTGTCTATTCAGCAGGGGTGAATATTACTTTCATTTCAAAGAGAGTTGTCATGCACTGAAAAGACCACTGTTTTAAATGTGCTGTGTTCTTATCCAGTTGATTTAATTGGAGAAGAGGGAAAGGAAATACGATTTATCGTGCAAATACTATGTGCTAGGTACATGGAACAGACTAAATCCCTTATCCTACACAAATGCTTTTTGAGAACTATATTGTTCTCATTTTTAGATAAAGAAAATGAAGAAAGACTCTGATTAAGGAACTATATGCTACATCTGTAACATTGGGGAAAATAGTATTACATTTTTAACAGTGTTATGAAGATAAATGAGATATTACTTGCAAAATTCTTTGGAGAGTAATATTTTAAAAGGAACAATTAAAAAAAAGATTTAAGCAAATCAAGTCACATGAAATAGACCATGATCTTTGCCTTAAAACACAAAGTGGAGCAAGTGGCTACAACAGTGTGTCATGTTCAGGGCACAAAAGAAACTTTCAGCAAATGATCCCTTCATTGTACAGCATAAAGAGTCCACAAAGGGAAAATCTTTTGTCATTTACACAGGAAAAAAAAGAGTCCAAAAGTACAGGGGAAAAAGTCTCATTACAGAGGGTATTCCAGGGTGGCAGTAAACTGCTCTAGGTCAGTCAATAGATGGCAGCTCCAAATGCCCCACTTCTTACTGAAGAATCCACATGGGGGAGGGCACCACTGAGAATTCCTGTTCTGATAAGCATCTGGGGCTGCTTTTTCCAGATTTCCAGGTTTAAGATCTGGCTGGGCCTTTTCGTTAGACTTAATGTCTTCCCCAGGTTGTCGAATGGCACATAATAGAAAAGGAGGTGGGGTTAGTTTCCACTAACTAAGGCTGGAGGTTGGCTTCTAAGCCTGTGTTTGTGACTTCCCTGGAGAAGGAGGTGAGGGTAAGTAGGTCTGGGCCGTGGCCACTTAACAGGTGTCTGTAACTCCCCTAACACACTTATCATGGAAAATTATACATAAACCATTTAAATTGAGGGCTTCATGTAATTTACTTTTTATAGCATTAAGTAATGGATCTAGCTCATCTGAACAATTTGTCTTAAAGTAAAAGAGGTTTTGAGCTTTCGATTGCCTAGTACCTGGCGCATAAAATGATCACATTTGTGTGACTCCTTACTCCAGAACGGGAGACCACCAGGTTGTTATGGTAACTGCATAGTGTACTTTGCGGTCATATAACATGGGATAGAAACTATAGCTGAAGAAGCTTTTTGACCTCAGACAAATTACATAGTTTGTGAACTTCTTATCAACCATGAACTGGGTATAAAATACAATGTACATGGTTGTGAAAAAAATTCAATGAGATACAAGCTAAAATGTCTTGCAAGGCATCTGGAACATGATGGCTGGTCATTTAATATTATCTTTCTTCCCTTCCCCTCACCCTAAGTGTATGAAACATATGGTAGAGCCTCACATTTATTTTTGTTTTCCTGATAAATTTAAATGTCAGTGTTAGCAGTTCAAGGCAATAAAGACCAGAATATTTGTGTCATGAAATAGTTAAAAGCTCATTTATTTCCTTGTCAATTAGTTGACATGTGCAGTAAAGATTATTTAACAGATGTGATGGATATCCAAATATTAAATGAACTCTCTTTTTCTCTGAATAATTTACACCACATCCTACACCATTATTATGTTTTAATTTTGTATGACAACATATGATGGGAAAAGACAGCAGAATATTCAATCATTTGTTTTTCATTAGTGTTAATACTTATAAAACTTTCTCATTCAAAAGTTCAGATTATTTTCTCTGGGTGTTTAAAAGTGGAAATATGTTTAATAACTATCTTACTCTTAGCACTTTCAAAGTAAAAACTGACATTTTTTATTATAAATGATCCTCTGTTACAATCTGTTGTTGCTTGGTAATATATTTCCTTCTCCCTGTGAAACTAGCTATTTAACAACCATTAGGTTTGTTTTTGTTTGTTTTCAGTGCAATTCCAAATAGCTAACTTCAGGCATTGTAACTCCTCTGCTGCACTCAACCTACTGAATTATTCAATCTCAATTAGCTTCCCCAAAATGTAAGGGTTGACACTGATTCACACATGAACTTGAGAGTTAAATGTTTCTCTTTCCTTCCATCAAAGCAACTTTTGGGGAAAAATTAGATGCTCCCAAGTGAAGCACATAGTGCATCTTCAAAGATCTGCACACATTTTGTTAGACTTGTCTTTAATTTATCATTTGCTCCATGACTTTGGAAAGTTCACTTAATTGAAGAAAAAAAATAGGCTGCAAAGGTCTGCAGCCACTATTCATATTGGAACAAGGCAGGATTTCCTAATATAATATTTAATCCCACAGAATATAAGAATTTATTTGGTATTAGGTGAATGGAATTGGCAGTAAGCCATCAGAGTGAATGCATTGCACAGCAAATAATAGCTTTGTTTTCTATTGTTTTGCTTTATTTTGTGGTGTTTTTTTTTCTCTAGGAAATTTTGTGTTTTCAAGTTTGTGAAACATATTGTTGGCAGAAGGCTCTGGGTTCTGGGATTCTAGGTTCTTGGCTTTTTTCGCATAAAGAATTTAAGTACACACCATAGGGTAAGCAAGGGAGTAAAGAGTTTATTAAGAAGCAAGAAAAGAGTACACAGTTTTACACATGGACTATGGGTATGCTGCAGAGTGAAACGTTCATGTGGGGGTCCCAGTTTAGGCCTTTTAAAACCTTTACTCCTCCCTCTTCATAATGTTGGGGAGAGGCCCCAGCTGTTTGCTGTTCTGATTGGTTGCCTTATGGTCCCTGCCTGTTAGCTCTCAGGGGTCCAATGAGGAGGCCTTTTTGGGGTTATCCAGGGCATCTCCCTGACCCTGGAAATAGTTCCAAATGGGACCTCATAACCAGGGTCTTGCAGAATCTTTCCGGAAGCCTTTCCTCAGGAGGTTTCCAGGTGGGTTCTTATGGTCATGTGGTCTGCTGGCCATGTTGTCTCCTGGGTCTCAGCTGCCTTCCCTGTTTCCTATACTAACTTGCCTCAGCTCCTCCCCTTACACCTTTGTTCTTAAGAGGGAGCTGAAGGGCGATGGTCATTCTTCTATAGCTGCTTCCTGCTGGTTAGAGTTAGTAGGCTCTTCATGACAGGGTGTAAGACCCTCTGGCTAGTCTATTTATACTTATAATATATAAGTATAAAATATAATATATACTTTATATATATTATATTTTTATATTTTATACTTCTACAGTGCCAGAAGGAAGATGAGTCTGGCACTGTGGTTGTTCGAACTGGATGAAATCCCTGCATGATTAATACCTTGTTCTGGAAGGCGTTGATTCTGGAAGAAATAAAATTAGAATTTTGAAGATACATAGTCCCACTAAAGGCATAAAGAGGATGGTGGTAAGCAGGGCCATAAAGGGGGCCAGCCATTACATAGTGTACCATCAGAGTGAGAAAGGCCAGGTGCCTTCAGAACCTGCATCTTACCAAAGTTAATGGGAAACAGCATTTTCCCTTGAGTTCTTTTATGTTCTTGGTTAACTCTAAGGAGGGACTGTGATCAACAAGCTGGGTTTGGTATAAATTGCCAAGCTCAGTTTTCCCATGGAGGTGATTATGCCTAGGACAGCTAGGAGAGACACAAAGACAATATAGGCAATAACAATCAAGCACATAGCAAGCAAAATAAAGACAGTAGTTAAGAAAGCCATTATTTTATCTTATAGGCACATAACTACTTAGAAAATGAATTAACTTTACCAAGACTTTTAGCATGTTCAGTATCCTTCTGCATATGATCTAGAATGAAAGAGATATCATTATATTCATCAGATATAGGTACAGTACTTAATAGTAATCAATGTACAAGTTCCTCTTTGAGCTACAGTTAATAGTTCTAAGCTCCAGGTTTGCAATACCATACATGTTATCTCTCCATGGGAGCAGACCATAATGCCAATCGTGTTTGTTTAAGTTCTACTCACTTAACTCTGGTAATTATTGCTCTACTTGGTATGTCCTTCACATAGCCAGCATGTTGCAGCACTGTTGGCCCTTGCAGAGAAGCTCCCGTGTTTTGCTGACTTGATGCATAGTACCCTTTGGTATTATGAAACAGCCAGTCTGGAAACAATGTCTATTGTAAATTTGATCATATTGAGCCATTGCTAGCTACTGCAGGAGTCTAAAACTGCAACATATTCTCCATCCACTTCAGGAGCATGTCTGGATGTGGTAGATAGCTTTATTGTTTTAGGGTCAATTACCAACATAGCCAATAACTCAAATGGAGAGGAACCATGCAGGGTATTTGGGCCTGGTTTGAAGGCAGAAGTGAATCTCGCAATACTGAAATCTATCTCTTAATTTTTATACACTTTCTAAATATTTCCAATGTAATTTATAACATATTAAATGACCTTAACTATTTTTAGTACCTTACTTTTTACTTCTACACTTCTACCACCATGACATTAATTAACAGGTATTTTACTTTAGCAGTACAGGAGAAACAACTTTCGCCATTATTTTATGAAAATCTAAGATTCCTAATGGAATCAAGGTTATCTTCTCTCTACTACCACTTTAATATGCAGATTGAGGTGCCTCTGACAGGTTTCTCTGTTATGAAACTACTTTTTATTATTAATATCAATTTAGGTTTCTATTTAATAATGGCTCCCTGGAATTAGCCATTTAAGTATTTGAGATTAGACAATGCTCTTACAAACTTCTTGTAATTAACCGTAACTGCATAGACTAGTTACTTTATCTTTAAATAAGCTTATTAAATTACCATTAGCAACCAATGAAATTTAACTTTATCCATTTAAGAGTCTTGTCTTACATTAAATGATCTTTCCATATCTTTCAAGGACTTTTCCTTTACTTACTGCAATTTGACAATTGGATTTTTAACCACCCTTATTTTAAGGCTGTTAAAAGGGTTTAAATTGGGGAATTACATGACAAACTATGACTCTTAATTGCCCTGCCTAGAAGATAGAGTTCTAATCTGCCACACCTCATTTTTCTTCCATATCTCTTACTATGGTTCTAGGTAGGTCAAAAAGCTAAGGCAAAACCGTTTTCCCCTTTCCCAACAGTTTCTATATTCAGATTTCTATATGCACATAAATAAGCACATACTTAATTTTTAACAATTTGAATAGAGGTCCCTTAAGAATTTTCATTTGTTAATTTGATATTATTATCCTTATGTACGAAGATAAACACTGAGCTAACAAGCAGACACAAACAGAGAGCTAGACACAAACACAACTCACTAAAATTACAATTTTCATTCTCTTACTAAATAAGTTTAACGGTGAAATAACATTATGGTCAAAAGATCGCTTTAAAGGCTATTTCTAATTAATCTACACTGTGACTATGCAGTTCTGCATGAGAATTTTTTTCTTTTAAGTCATTGGTTTATAAACACATTTTTCCCAATACATTAAAATCCAATTTACAACATTTTCCTTTACTTCAAAACCCTGTTTATTTTCCATTTTGACTTTGACAGACAGACCTTGGATGAGCAATATCAACTACAGTACATACTCACTGAGGTCACTGAGATCTCAAGAAAAACTGATTTTTCTCATGACTTTCTGCTCTTAGGAGCCTCAACATTTGAGGTGGGAGGTCCCCTACTCCCCAGTTCTTGGAGATAACAGGACTCCAGCGGCCACGGGCCTGGAAGAGTGGACGTCCAACCCCGAGGGTTGGGAATTCCACCAGGCAGAAATCTAGTCCACATGGTTAGTCATGAGAGAAACCAGGGTTATTAAGACCAGTGGAAGGACAGGAGACAAGGATATTTCAAATTTTCCTTCCCCTGAGCTATAGGGGGCAGAAGTTGCCATGTTACAAATAGGGGAGAATAGAGTAGTTACCATCACAAAGGTGAGCAAGTACAAACCAAAGGTGAGGTCAGTCTTGACATAACCATAAGCAAAGGCAAATTCAGTTTAGAATTACCATTACTATAGCAAACATACACAAGGGTGAGGTTAGACCTGAAGTAACCATAAACAAAGGTAAATTTGTTTAAGATTACCATCACAATAGTAGGTCTAGGCTAAATCCACCCAGTTATAGTAGTTCCAGATTTTGCTGATTTATAATATAAAGGCATCTATATAATGATCTTAATTCCTAGTCACAATATCTAGTGAGTTTCCACTTAAAAACAATTTGGGCACACTCATTTATTAACTAAGCAACTAAAACAATTTTATTAATGTTGCTAAATTCTCCTGCTTTTCCAGCAGTTGAACTAATTCCATGTGATTTCTTTTATACATCAAATTCAATTGCAAGATAGTATTGACATTTAAAGACTTATTTTTAGGTTACATTTCATCATTATCCAATTTACAACAGGTGAACCCAAAATCTGATTTATGAGTTCCTAGGCATGAGCAGACTGACAAAGTTAAATCAAGCACAGATTAGAACAGAAGAGAGAAGTTAACACTTATTTAGCTTAGTCTAAGACCTGACTTTAGAATCACCTTAACACAAAGCTCCCTGTGTCTGCTTATGGCAGAAACCTTATGCAGAGCCCTCTAGCATTGTTCCTCCAGGAAAATCCCTAAGAAGCTGTTAGGTTTGGAGCTAAAGGGTCCAGAGAAGCCCTGCCCCTGAGGAGACACGAATTGGGGCTGCTCTGGGTGCTGCATCCATTAGTTACCTTCTGCAAGGGGTAAAGCCCTGTGAAGCTTTCTCACTGGAAGGATAGGAGTGCTACAAGGGAACAGGCAGGGAGATAGGAATAGCCAGTAACTTTTTAAAATCATGAGCCACAGGCAGGGAAGAGTTTTAGTACATAGCCTAGACCTTGATTCCCCACTTACTCCCCTTATTAGGCATAACCGAGGTTAGAGAGGTCTGGAATGTAGGCTAGGACCAAGTAATTAGCTCCCGTGTTAATTAAGAAATTAAGAATCTCACCTGCCACATCAAGGATCATCCCAATCTCCTCTGGTTGATGTTTCATGCATGGCTTCGGACCCCTTCCGTCGTTCCCTGGGACAAGGCCCCAGTGGTCCACGTGGTGAGGTAACTTGAGGCCAGGTTACTGCTGACGTGGAGCATGGATTCAGGTAGCCCCAAAGTGACAGTACCTTTAACAGCGACAGTTAAAAGGTGAACCTGCTTCTGCACCTTATGCCTGCCCCCTCCTCACCTGCTTCTCCTCCACAGCTTACTGTCAATTGTTCAAAACTGCAAAGGTTGTTTCTGAAAGGGAGTTAATAGAAGTTTGGGGACCCAGGGAAAGTTTCTGCAACTTCCTATGGATATCCAAAGCAGACTGGCTGGATTTCTAGCTTCTGCCTCGGAGCAATTTCCCTGAAAATGAGCTAATAATTGACTGATTTGGTAGTGCATTTCCTCATCCCTCTAAGGAGACATGACGATGTGATCTCTGGCCCGCAGATCTGTCTGTCCCTTCTTCCTCTTACACAAGTTTAACTGTAATTCAGGGTCCCATGCTGAGGCCACTGTTGGCCATACTGTGGCCACATGGTGTGGCAAGAAAAAATTAGCCTCTTCCTTTAGCCCACCAGTAGGCAGGTTGTCCCAGTTCCTGAGAAGACACCGCAATGAGGAGTCTGCTGGAATGCTAGTGAAGCTATCCATTGTTCCAGGGAGAAATGAGGGGAAAAAAGTCTGTCAGCCAATCCTGCATCCCAGATCCTGGTCTGACTGAATTTTTGGCCTTCAAACAGAAGTGCCCAAGCAGCTTAAGTTTTGGGGGACATTTGGAGTTGTTTTTCTGGTTCCCGGCATCCCAGAAGTTGCAGAGAACATGCACCCGGGCATTCCCAGGACAAACTAGATCTAAACCAAAGCTACCAAACCATGTGATTCTCCCTAGAAAAGGGGCTGGCTTGAAACCTGTATTTTGGCCTGCTATTGCAGAGGTCTTAGAAAGGTTGGCCTTGAGAGAGACCAAGTTTGCAGTTAAACTGGACATTAAAAGGCACATTAATGCCTGCATGGCTTACAGGCAAACAGGCTTGGGGACCCCAGAGGTAATGAATTAAGAACAACTTCAGGACCTCCTGGGAGCTGAGTTATGAACAAACCTCTGGGCAAGACCCAGGGTGATAGTCTTGGTCACAAACAAAAAAGGGCATAGATAGGCTTTAATTAAAACTCACCAGTCTTTGGCAGGGGTTGGAGAGCACGACTTGCTTCTTTTTCTCCTGGCTGCCTCGTTAAATATGTTGGCAGAAGGCTCTGGGTCCTGGCTGATATCGCCTAAAAGAATTTAAGGACATGCCATAGAGTAGGTAAAGGAGTAAAGAGTTTATTAGGAAACAAGAAAAGAGTACACAGGCCTAGAAATGGACTACAGGTGTGCAGAGTGAGACATGTATGTGGGGGCCCTAGGTTAGGCCTTTTAAAACCTCTACCCACCCCCCACCCCCTCTTCCTAATATTGGGAGGGACCCCAGCTTTTGCTGTTCTGATTGGTTACCTTACAATCTCTGCTTGTTAGCTCTCAGGGGTCCAAAGAGGAGGCTTGTTTGGGGTTATCCAGGGCTTCTTCTTGACCCTGGAAAGAGTTCCAAATGGGATCTCATAACCAGGGTCTAGAGGGCTTTTTCCAGCAGCCTTCCCTTAAGGAGGTTTCTGGGTGGGGTCTCAGAGCCATTTGTTCTGCCAGCCATGTTGTCTGTTGGGTTTCAGCTGCTTTCCCTGTTTCCTATACTAATATGACTCAATATGTTATAGCTTTTAGAGAAAAATCATTGATTAGCCCATAGTCCTTATAATTTATTAATAGATAAGAAGATGCAGGAAGCAGATGTGGCTCAAGCGATTGAGCTCCTGCCTACCACATGGGAGGTGCCGGTGCCTTCTCAAAAAAAAGAAGACCAGCACACAACAAACAGACACAGCAAATGCAAACAACAAGGGGGTGAGGAGAAATAAATAAATAAAATAAATCTTAAAGAAAAAGAAGATGGTTCTTTTACTTTTATTTAGTTATTGTTTTGAAAAAGGAACTCCCCCAAACATACAAGACTTAGCCACATTCTTCAGGTATTATCTTATGTAATTGTGTAATAATTACTCTGGCATTTATAGATAACAAAGGATTAAAAATATATATTTATTGGCATCTATAATACGTCAGAGTCTATTCTAAACACTGGGGGTACAATTGTGAATAATAAAGAAAAGCTCATTTTTCTCCCTTTGGAGCTCATTCCATAGGAGAAGGTAATTGTGATGGTTAGGCTAATGTGTCAACTCGGCCAAGTAGTTGTGTCCAGGTGTTTGTTCCAGCAAGCACTGGGCTAATTGTAATACAAGAGCATTTATGGACTTCAATCACCAGTGAGTTTACTGAGTGGATGGCTGATTATATCTGCATCAATCAGGGAGATTACATTATCAATGGGTGGTGCTTTTACCCAATCAGTTGAATGACTTAAAAGTGGAAGTGATTTCAACATTCAGGGAGAATTTCCCAGCTCGTCGTTGGACAGGCAACTTCTCCCAGAGACTCATCAACGACCTTTCATCGGGCTTTCATCGGAGCCCCTGGTTTGCAGCTTGCCTGAGGAACCTGGACTTGTGAGTCCCCACGGTCGCGTGAGAGACTCTTTTAGAGTTCCATATTATTCACAGATATCTCCTGCTGATTCTGTTTCCCGAGAGAACCCTGACTAATACAGTAATTAAAAGGTGAACAAATAAACATGAAATTTCCTACAACAGCAAATGGTATGAAACTACATCACATAGGAAATATGGTTGAGAGAAAGTCATGGTGGATAATTCTATAAATGGAGTGATCTAGGTAATTTTTTCAGTGGACTAGACATTATTTGTGATCTGGATGGTGAGAGAAGATGAAGGTAAGAGTTTTGTAGAGAAATTTTAATTAGGTGGAACAGAAATTACAACATTCTTGAGTTAGAACAAGTTTTACATCATCAAGGGAAAAAGTAAATCTGTGTGTCTGGGGATTATGAAGAAGGGAGACAATGATAGAAGAAGACAGATCCAGAGCACCAAGTGTCCTATGAGCCTCATACACTTAATGGAAATCTATTGGGCGGGTCTAATCAGGGGAGCAATAAATAACATGAATTACATTAAGAAAATCAATATGGCTGGGTAGAGGAAAATAAAATTGGGATAGCAAAGAGAAAGCAGGTAGAATTTTGTAGTGGGTTAGGAGAGACATGATTAAGAGTGTTGAAGAGTGAATACAAGTACAGAGGGGAAGAAAACTGCTAACAAACCTTCAGAGAAATGGTACTGAGAAGTACAATAGAGATTGTGAGGAGTTTTGGGGTCCAGAAAAATTAAAGGTTTCTGTGTTTAAAATAATGAGATACACTGGAACAAGTTATAGTTGTATGCCAATGTGAATGTTCCAGTTAGCAGGGAAAAAATTAATCCTTGTCTTTGAGAAGATCAGGGGCATTCCTTTCACTTAAACAGGAGAGAAAACAGACTGTGGGTCATATTAATGAGCATAGTTCATGCAAATTGTCATTAATAGCATATAGAATATTTGTCATTTGGAGACAGCCTTCTCATCCAATGTTGTGCATCTCTCCATGGGTAAAGTCTATTTCCACAGGTCATGGTTTATCCTTCTGCCAGGGATGTGTTAGAATTTTGGGAAAATGAAGTTTGAGATCTTCATCATCAGACATTTGGAGACTGGCTGTTTTATTTTCCAAGACTGTTTTATAAACTCACTGCTGCTAGTATCTGAGGGACCTCTCACTCCATCCTCTCAACCAGTTGACCTCCCGTGTTGAGTTATCTAAGAGATGTTGGTGTAGCCTCTTGTCAAGCCCAAGTTTGGCAAGTAACAGTGCAACTTTAACTATCAATTCTTACATATGTTTGATAAGTAATAGGGCAATGTAGCAGGAAGAACAAGTGCATTTCTATTCATATCTCCGTGAACAATTTCCACCAAGTCCACTGTAAGAACCAATTCAACTGAGGCTCTACTTGTAAGAGGTGTCTGTGAGGAGTTAGGAATTGATTTTCCCAATTCCTCAGGCTTTCCCAATTCCTCCTTTCTGATATCCCTTTTTCAGTTTTGTAAACATCATGCTAATTATAAGGTATCAGACATTTCAGCTTCTTTAGTTTGCCAAGGTACAAACTTGAGCCTGGAGCTACTAGCACAAAAAGGCAATGAGCTATGTAATTGACCTAAAGCCACCCATAAACTTTCAGACTGGCCAGCTTATACCAGAGATTGTCTCTGTTTCAGGATCTTACTGTATGCTGAAATAAGCAAATAATCCATTCTATGCCTTGACATTCTAATCCCTGTAATATCTGCCACTGAAGGCACAATATCTGAAGTAGGACAAACTTTAGAAGCAGGATTTCTAACAAGTTTTTAATTGGATAGGCAAACCAACAGAAGACTGTTCCAGATGAAGAAAGTGAAGCTGAGAAGTTATAAATAGGGTTGAAACCATAGGTGAGATAACCAGGAGTCATGGGCTTAGTTTATTACTACGATGAAGAATAGGATGAGACCAAAACCTGTTTATCAGGTCTCTTCACATGACTAAAACATTCTCTGAGCTTTTTTTCTGCCATCAAGCTTGACCACTGGATCATGTGGAGAAACTCAGATCCTTGTCCTTTGGATGACACATTAGACACTAGGGACAAAAATCTCCTTCCTCAAAACAAAGAATATGGGGAAAAGGAGCCCTCAGAAACAAATAAAATGTGAAGGATCTCTCAACAAGGAAGATCCGGTCAAAAACGATGACCCCACCATATATGGAAAATCTTATAAACAACCAATCAAAATATGCCAAACTGGATTCCCATTGTTCTCATCACATAAAACTTCCCTCAATTTTCAGTTCGAGGAGATAGACTTGAGTTTTAACTCTTGTTTCCTTGCCAGCCTACCTTGTGATAAAAATCTTTTCTCAAACTCCTGATGTCACAGTATTAGCCTCTGTACATGTTGGGCAGTGAGTTCTTGTTTGGTAATAAGGTGATAATAAATTTCCGGTTTGCCTGGGATAGTCTGGATCTCTTCCTAATGTCCTTGCATATTTAATAATAATGCCCTCTTTTCCACTCAAAAATATCCATATAGTTAGGATAAGATCTGTGGTACAAGTAACTTGTCCAATGTCATATAGCTAATAGATGACTGAGCTGGTTTCAATCTCAGATCTAAACTTAATGTTATGTTCACCTTATACCACATAAATACACAACTTCATCTCCCAATTTTAACCTCCTACCCACAACTTCTGTAACTATAAGACAGAAGTTTAAAAATATATTAGTTTCAACTTCAATTTCTATTTTAGACCTTCACCACCTCAACATATCAAATAGCCATATCAGCAAAGTATAAATCAAGTCTAACATCTTAGTGTGTGTGTATACACACACACACACATATATATACATATACATACACATATATATGTACATTTTTTTTTGCTTATTGAAAACTTTTTTTTGTCTATAGCTGTATGTCTCCAATAGTTAATTTTTAGATGGAGATCTTTCACTGGAAACTTCCTCAATAGTTACCTTTGAATTCAATCTCCATACTATAAAATTAAATATGTTATCACATGTTTTAGTTCAGGTTTAATAGGGAAAGAATTAAAAAAAAGTTATTCAACAAAATTTTATTGAATAACTATTGAGAAAACTGGCATTATATTTTGGGGTGGTAATTATTTCTAATTTGTTCCTTTTAACCACAGACAATCAATTTTCCATTTGGTTTCTCTCTAAGATATATCTTGGGGTGAAGATTTATTTCTGAGCATTTACACATCTCTCTTGTTTTGTTAGTCTATGTAATATGTGAGTAGCAATATAAATTTGGAGTCTTAAGTATCAAAATTTAATTTTTGGATTGTATATCTCTTTCAAAAACATCAAGATAGCAAACAGATTCCACATATGGAAGTAGCTAGAACTTTTACAATAATAAATGATTGGGTTGAAGTTGGTATCAGCTCTCTTTAACATATAATTAATGTGTGATATTTCATCTGACACAATTAGCTTCCTGCATGTCGGTTTATCCTAATTAACTTGGTTGAGTTTGACAGGTATCATCATCTCTTTGTCTTTGTGCCCTTGTTATATTCTGGCACATTAAATTTAGTCTTAAAGCATAAAAAATATACCACATTGTCTCTGGTAAATCTGAGTCTCTCTGGAGCAATGAAATGATAGGCACTATCTCCTTCATTTAAAGGAAAATGAAAATGAAGAAGAAAATATGGAAACAACTCTTTTTTTCAATGAATATTTTTGCATGAAAAATCTACTTAGTAACTATTAAGATAACATTTTTCTGACAATTTCAATCTAATATATACAGTTTTATAGATATGATTATTGAGTATTAAAAGGAAAAAAAAGTGCAGTGACAAATTCTATTTATACGTATCCCCTTTGCATAGACAGGTTATGGAAATAGCAATTAAGTTAAGATTGAAGACTTATTTTCAGTAGTAAATATATTCTAATATTTTTATAAAATAGTAATATTAGTAGTTACTTTCTACTTAATTTTAAAAATTAATTTGTCAACATTTTTACTCAATGTCATTGATGTGGAATAAGAACTGAAACAACCATTAAGATAAACAGTATCCAAAAGTGACCCGGCCTGCAGGTCAGTCGAACCAAAACCTGAGAGAGGGAGTGGGAATGAAAAGGACAAGAGACACGAAGAATGGAGACAAGACAGGATTCTGATCAAGTCTCATTTATTGGGATTAAGTTGTGGGTATATATGATGTTTTGAGGAAGCCTCCTGATTGGGTGCTTGATTGGGCACTCCCACTTTTGGAGGGAAACCACCGCCCAGTACTGGCTGCATGGAGAAGATGCTGAGAGTCAGAGCACAAAGGGCTAAGTATCCAAAAAGCATGCCTACTAGAAAAGAAACATTAGCAAATGTCTCCAAGGACTCTGCACACTGCAGACACCAATAGGAGGAGGCAGAGCAGAACGAACCCACCATCAGAAAGTTATTGTATAAATCCCTTAATCTGTAGATACAGGAACCGGCAGTGTTCCCACACACCATGCAGAGGAACTAACAAAAGATGTCCTACTTTTGTTATCTCAGTAAGTATAGAGAAATAGAATTTTAGCACAGAATGGTGTTAGCACACAAGATGGCCATAATAATACTGGTGTCAGGGGCAGCTTCCCACACAAAAGTTGATCAGACACTACTATTTTTCCTATTGTTGTTATTATTATTTATACAAGTTTTTACATTATATCAGTGAAAAGTGTCACATAGCATTAAATCCCAATTAGAACAACTGATGCTACGAGTTGAAGCTCTTTGTCATGTGTTTCTCCCATATGATGCTTTATGATTTATTTATTTATTTATTCCTTTTTTGGTATGTAATCAAAACACAAAAATTAGAATAAGAAAATTTTCACATGGTGGTGGGGCGTTAGCAAAGTACCAGATTTGTGCATCCCTAGAATGTCTTTAAAATAGCGGGTCAACTTTTAATTGTTAATTCTACTGCTATATAAGTACAACAAGATGGGCTATTGCAAAATATATAAAATCATGGTATAGAAGTGCCTCCATCACTGATGAGATTCATACAATAAAACATTGCTAAGATTGGAATTAGTCAGTGGACTTCAGAAATTCTACCCTGTGCTTATTAACTGATATCTGAAGCAAAGATATAGATGGGTATATTTGTATTGAACTTAATTTATAGAGACAACTTTTATGGTTGCTAACTCTACATTGCAGTTTGAAATATGTAACAATTTTGTTTACAGTCCAAACCCTACTATGTGAGTAAGGCTATACATTCCTTTTTCCAAATGATACAATGCTTAAGAAACCATGTACTTCATTTCAATTTAATTCAATTGAAATTGCCTATAGAAATTTAATTCAGAAACAAATTGGATGCCCACTAAATTTCCAAATTGAAAAAAAATAATTTCAGGTGCAATCCAGATGTTCTATTTTTGAAATAAGGAGTAAGTTCAGATAGCTATTAACTTATCTATTGAACTTATCTATTCTACATCAGTATTCTGATGTACCATGATAACAAAATTTGTCAATTCATAAAACTTTAAAATACCCAAAGTGCTACTTTACTATCAATAATGAGAATATCTATTACTTTATTCTGCAGAATACTAGTTTTATTTTTTAAAAGAACATAAGAGAAAAATCATTTTCCTAGACATTCTTTATACTCAACTAAAAGCTGTTCAAATAATTAATTTGCTCTAGTTACTTTCTACTTAAAAAGTTACATCCATTACATCTATTAGAATGGCAAAAGTAAATTAATTGGCAATTACAAATGCTGACACACAATGTGGAGCAACTGGGGTTCTCATATGTTCCTGATGCACAGGTAATTTGGGAAACAGATTGGTAATTTCTTATCAAACCATTCATACACTTAAAATATCCAGCCATACTCCTAGGTATTTAACCAAGAGAATCAAAGACAATATTTCAAACAAAAACCTTTATGTGAATGACTATAGTAGCTTTATTAATACTCATAAAAAATGAAAATCATATAAATATCCTTCACCTTCCTAATGGATAAATCAGCTCGATACACTCCTAAAATGGAATGCTAATAGAAAACGAAAAGGAAAGAACTACTTACATATGCAGCAGCATGGATGTATCTTCAATGAGAGAGGCTCAATAAGTGAACATATATAAGTGAACATAGTATATACTTTCATTTACATGACATTCTAGGAAAGGCAAATGCATAGGGAAAGGAAATACGTCAGTGGTGGCCAAGGGCTGGAGGTGGAGGATAGAATGATTGCAAAGTGGCAGAATGAGGCAATCTTTTGGGGTGATGGAACTTTTGTATATCTTGATTGGGATGGTGAATATATGACTGCATATGTTTGCCAAAACATAAACTGT
This sequence comes from Tolypeutes matacus, assembly GCA_026826555.1. NCBI lineage: Eukaryota > Metazoa > Chordata > Mammalia > Cingulata > Chlamyphoridae > Tolypeutes > Tolypeutes matacus. The sequence goes on from JAKSZT010010858.1 coordinate 2,237,997, forward strand.
ACATCAACAAAGTGAATGTTGCCATATGTGCATTGTGGCTCAATAAAACCTAAGAGAAAATAAAACAGCTATATCATTTAATCCTCAATACCATCCTCTTTTAACTCCATATTTACTTCACTGGTAAGAGTTGTTTCTACTGCTTTAGCAAGTTGCCAGATAAATAACTATTGTGCAACAATTATTGATCATTATATTGTATGGTGTCATTTAGAAACCATCTCAGTTACTCTCAAAGTTAACTTTACAATGATTACAAGCAAGGTGTTGGAAATAAGTGTTGTATTTCAATATATCCTATTATTAAATCAAGAAAGTTTTCCCTATAGAACAAACAAATAACTGTCTTGTGTGGGAACCAAATTTGCAATTTACAAACACTGCTGGTTACCATTGTAAAGTTTGCTGTATTTTTAGATCATTATTAGTAAAATAAAGCATAAAGACATTTTCCTAAAAGGAAGGTAAAAATGGAAATTGTGCTCACATTACTTAATGTCACTCATTAGACTTTGTTTTGTATTCATTAAAATAATGGACTTTTTCTGGGCTTAAAGATTTTATATATGGGGGCTTTCATTACTTCTTTGAAAATAGTTTTGTTTGAAGTGATGTCATTGCTGTGAAAGAAGGAGAGATCAGAGATGATTACAGTTGTATGCTTTACAAGCTCATGGGGTTTCCACTTTTCTATAGTTGCTTCTTGATTTAGTTCTATTATAAAAATAAAACCCTTCATGGCTCATTGTCACTGGTGTTATTGCCATAAAATGAATTATTTCTCATCTTTTCTTCTTAATATTTGGCAAGGAACAGCTGTTTTCAAAAAAAACCTTTCAGATCAAATTTTAAATATTAATCTTCTTAAAATTTTTTCAGAAGATGAAAGGTAAGAGACAACTTTATCACAAACATGGCAAATGAAATGAAATTAGATTATTAGCGTCACAAGAAAAGTTTTGATGATTAATCAACTTATTTTTATATGTCAGAGTGTCCTAATTATTTCAATGAAATTTCTAAAGCAGAACCATTCCTAAAGGTATAATCAATACCCCTTGAGAATGAATCAATTGTAAATTAATAAGTATATATTGGTTTTTAATGTGGAGCACATCATAATAAACAAAGTGTGAAGAATATTATTTCCAGAGTTCCAAATTTCAATAATATAATACATCTGTCATTTTTAATACTAGATTATGGGCTAAAGATCACATTATATTTTTTAAAATAGCTGATTATTTTGCTGAGTTATTATCAATCATCTTTTCTCTCTTTCTGAAACCTACTTCCAATTAATAGAAAAAAAGGAGGCATATTCAATTATTGCACCTCTCCTTGGGTCTTCTTAGCACTGCAGCAGAGACTATAATTACCTATCAGTGTTCAGTATGCCTTCCACTGGCACTAACTTTAGAGGCAGAACTTTCCTCTTCTTAGTTTTGGCCTGACACATCACTGCTCCATCAGAGGTTACATTTCTCAAGGATTCTTTCAAGTTAGGTACATTTTGCAACCTCAAAAATGAAATTGTTTTCCTGCTACTGTATGTTTCCATTTGCCTGGAACACAGATATGATGTTTCAAAATTCTGTTAAAAAGCATCTCCTGACAATGAGATAAGGAAGCTAGTATGAAAAGAGGATGTGGAAGCATATTTTCTAAACCTTTCTTTCTAGCTGCCTCAAATTATTGCTGAAGGTCAGCCCTAAATTATACTTCAGTACATAGCCTAAGTGTAATTTTCCCCACTATACATTATTATTTTCTCAAAGAAAATGAATTAATGCTAAAGATTTACACATTACACACACATAGTATTTGACACATAAATCTATGTATTAAATATGTCAAACTATAGAATATGACTTCATTTTTCCCCTAGCTTATTCATATACATGAGTCAAGTAAATGCTTTTAAATTGGGTTTTTATAATATAAAAGAAACCCACTTACTGGGAATGTGAACCTCTTTCCTCCAATTCTCTCCCTGTAGACTTTCACTCAAGATGAAAATCTCTTTACATGTTGTTGTTGATTCATCAAGGACACTGTCACAGATGTGTAGTAACCATGTTTTCCATCCTGGGATAGACAAAGAGAAGATTAGGGTGATTCGACTTCTTCCAAATGGGAGGGATGTGATGTTACCCTTAGTAGTTCTACTTTTGTCCAGAACAATGTTCTTTTTTTAGTATCCATGGAAAATAATGCTAGTGGTACTTGTCCAAAAATACCTATTTTTCTCTTTGTCATTTAATAAAAGAATTTCTGTGCTTTAACATAGTCATCCATTTAAAAATGGCATTTACCAATTTCTCTTGCCCCTAGTGGGACCATATTTTTTATTTAGGTTCTGCCCAATGGGATGAGAGAAGTAGTGTGTTCTATGCCAAGGTCACATCTTTTAAAGGAATGAGCCATCTCTCTCATTTCTCTTTGATCTCATTCCACTGACTGAGATGCAGACAGGATGGCGGATGATGGAGCAGGCACCTGAAGCACCCAAAGACAGAGATGGAAGCCCTGTCAAAAGCATAGTAAGTCCAGTATAGGGCTGGCTACATAAATCTGTAATATAAATAGAATGCCTATACATCTCTGTTTAGGTCTGTTTTCTTGGTTACTGTTGGCTTTTATTCTCAAATTTGTCTCACGTGGATGACAACTTTATGGTCACCCCATATTATTGGTTCTTTTTGTTACAGAAGCTAGATGATGCCATATGTAGAAGAGCCCTTTCCTAATTTTGTTCTTCAGAGACAAATAAACATTTCAAGAAAAAATAAAAGTTTCACAAATTTCACTCCCCAGTCATGGAACATTAAACCAGATGGTGAGGAAGAGCAGTTATAATATTTTATTTCCTTATTTTCTATAAGTTCTAGTCAGAAGCTAGAGGGATTTGCCTTTGATTGATTCATCCTTGGGGGGCAGATATGGCTCAAATGGTTGGGTGTCCGTCTCCCATATGGAGGGACCTGGGACTGCCAAGTTAAAAAAAAAAAAATCCATCTCTGATTGATTCATCCTCTATATCTTATTCAGGGATAAAAGTTTATTAAATCACAGCATCCTCATGGCAGGATCTCATTGGCAGTATTGACTAGTAAAAATTATCCTTTGATTATATGTATATATTCCCCCCCATTCACATTGTTTCCCTTCTCACAATTCAGACCAGACATAAGGCCACCTTTTTCTATACATTCAGTTCAAGAACACAGCCTGTGGTAAATACCAAGAGGCCCTGATTATATTTTAATTGTTAGAGAATTTGTAGGTTTAAAGAAAAGTCATACATAAAATGCATTTTTCACATATGCCACTCTAGTATTAATACCTTGCATTAGTGTGGTATATTTGTTATAATACATGAAAGAACATTTTTATAATTGTGCTATTAACTATAATTATACTATTATCTATAGTACATCATTTACTTTAGGGTTGGCAGTTTGTACTGTATAGTCCTATGTTGTTGTGTTTTTAAAATTTTTATTCTAGTAACATATATACCTAAAATTTCCCCGTTTTTACTACATTCACATATATAATTCAATACTCTTGATTGCATTCATACTACTGTACCATTACCAACATCCATTACCAAAACTTTACCACCAACCCAAATGGGAACTCTAAAACTCAAGTATTAACTCACCAACCCCTACCCCCAACCTGGCCCCTGGTAACCTATACTCCAGGTTCTTACTCTGAGTTTGCTTATTCTAATTATTTCATATCAGTGAAATTATATAACAGTTGCCCCTTTGTGTTTGGTTTATTTCACTCATCATGCTGTCTTTAAGGTTTATGCATGTTGTCACATGTATCAGAACTCCATTATGTTTTGTGGCTGAATGATATTCCATTGTATATATATACACATTATTTTTAAAGATTTATCTATTTATTTATAGCCCCCTCCCCTCATTGTTTTTACGCTTGCTGTCTGCTTTCTGTGTTCTTCTGTGTCTGCTTGTTTTCTCTTTAGGCGGCAGTGGGAACTGATACTGGGACATTCCAGGGTGGAGAGAGGCACTCAATCTCTTGCACCACCTCAGCTCCTTGGTCTGCTGCGTCTCTTATTGTCTCTCCTCTGTGTTTCTTTTTGCTACATCATCTTGCTGCACCAGCTCTCCATACAGGCCAGTGCTCCTGTGCAGGCCAGCACTCCTGCATAGGCCAGCACTCTGCTTGGACCAGTTTGCCTTTCACCAGGAGGCCTGAGAATCAAACCCTGGACCTCCTATATAGTAGGCTGGAGCCCAGTTGCTTGAGCCACATCCATTTCCCTATATAACACATTTTATTTATCCATTCATCAGTTGGTGGATACTTGGGTTGCTTCAATCTTTTGGCAATTGTGAAGAATGCCACTGTGAATTTTGGTTTACAAATATCTGTTTGGGTTTCTTCTTTCAATTCTTCTGGATATATACCTAGAAGTGGGATTGCCAAATCATATGATAAATCTATACTTAACTTTCAAGGAAGTGTCAAACTGCCTTCCTCGCATCATTTTACATTCTTATCAGCAATGAAGGAGTGTTCCTATTTATCTTAATCCTCTCCAATACTTGTAATCTTCTGCTTTTAAAAAATATTGGCCATTCTGGTGGGTTTGAAATGGTATCTCATCTAGGTTTTGATATGCATTTCCCTAATGGTCAATGATATTGAGCATCTTTTCATGTGCTTTTTTTTTTTTTTTTAAGATTTTTTTTTTTTTAAAGATACTTAGAGTACATAAATGTGACATAAAAATTACAGGGATTCCCATGTTCCCCACCTCCCACACCTCCCACAACCTCCCACATAAACATCCTTCATTAGTGTGGCACATTAATTGCAATTGATAAACACATCCTGGGGCTTTGCCATTAAGCATGGACCATAGTTCATATTTGTAGACCACACTCTCTCCCACACAGTTCTGCATGTTATATGGTGATATAAAATGGCCTATATCTGTCACTGCAATGTCACTCAGGGCAATTCCCAAGTCCCGAAAAAGCCCCTGTATTACAACTGCTTTTCCCTCTCCCTGCCCCTAGAGCCTCCAGTGGCCACTGGCTCCACCTCAATGTTGTAATTTCTTCCATTGCTTAAATGACAATATACCTATAGTAGAATACCAGTAAGTCCACTCTAGTCCATAGCTCTTCCCCACATCCTGAGGAGTCTGGGATGGTGATGTCTACTCCACCTCCAATTGAGAGGGGGCTTATATTCCATGGGGAAGATGGATGGGATTATCCTGCCTGCAGCTGCAGACTTTCTCCATTCCTGGAATGGCCGTTGTCCATCATCATCTCCCCGCCAGTTGTCCTGGGTGAGTCCAATGAGCTGTAGAGTAAGAGCTGCTGCTCCACCGAGGTACTGGGCCTGGCTGGCACATGGACAACCCAAGACTCATGTCTCTGGACATACACCTACAAACTCCAGCACCAAGTATAGGTTTGAATAGAAAGAACAGATGAGCCATGTGCAAGGAACACACAGTTGAGTCTAACTCTTGACCATTTGTGTATTCTCTTTGGAGAAATGTTTATCCAAGTCTTTTGTCCATTTTTAAAATTTGATTGTTTGTCTTTTTATTGTTGAAGTGTAGGATTTCTTTACTTATTCTAGGTAATAACCCTTAATCAAATATATGGTTTCCAAAATTTTTTCTCATTGAGTAGGTAGTCTTTTCACTTACATGCTAGAGTCCTTTGATGCACATACTTTAAAAATTTTGTTGAGGTTAAATTTATCTGTTTTTTCTTTTGCTACTTGAACTTTGGGTATAAAGTCTCCAAACCATTTTCTTGGTTCTTATATTTAGGTCTTTTAATCTATTTTGAGTTAAGTTTATATATGGTGTGAGACAAGGAACACCCTTCTTTCATTTACAGATATCCAGTTCTCTCAGCAATAATTTGTTGAAGAGATTATTCTTTCCCAATTGAGTGGGCTTGGCATCCTCAGTAAAAATCAATTAACCATAGATATGAGGGTCTATTTCTGAACTCTCAATTAGAATTCATTGGTCTCTGTATTTATACTAGTGCCAGTATCATGCTGTTTTGTTCACTGTAGTTTTGTATTTAGTTTTAAAGTCAGGAAGTATGAGTCCTCCAACTTTGTTATTCTTTTGATGACATAGATGATTTTAGCTATTCTGGCCCCTTACCCTGAAATAAATTTGATGATTGGCTTTTCCATGTCTACAAAGAAGTCTGTTGGGCTTTTGATTTGAACTTCATTGATTCTGTAAATTGCTTTGAGCAGAATTGACATCTTAACAATATTTTATTATGCCAAACTCTGAGCATGGAATGTACTTCCATTTATTTAGGTCTTTTTTATTTCTTTTAGCAAAGTTTTGTAGTTTTCCATGTATAAGTCCTTTACATCCTTGGTTAAGTTCATTCCTAAATATTTGATTTTTTAGTTGCTATTGTAAATGGATTTTGTTACTTGATTTCCCCACAGATTGCTCATTACTAAGTGGCCACTTTGCTGAATTGGCTTATTATCTCTATTAGCTTTGTTATAGAAGTTTTGGGACTTCTATATATAAGATCATGTCATCTGCAAGTAGTGAAAGTTTTACTTCTTCCTTTCCAGTTTGGATGCCCATATTTCCAGTTTGGATGTCCATATTTTTTTCTGGCCTAATTGCTCTGGCTGGAACTTCCAGTACAATGTCAAATAATAGTTATGACAGTGGGCATTCTTATCTTGGTTCAGATATTAAAGGGGAAGTTTTCAGTCTTTCACCACAGAGGATGATGTTAGAAGTGGGTTTTGCACATATGTTTTTTTTCATGTTGAGGAAGATTCCTTCTATTACTATTGTTTTAAGTGCTTTTATCATGAAAAGATGCTAGATTTTGTCAAATGCCTTTTCTGCACCAATTGAGATAAGCATGTCCTTTTTCCCCTTCAGTCTGTTAATGTGATTATTACATTAATTAATTTTCTTATGTTGAAATACCCTTGCATGCCTGAGATTAATCTCACTTGATCATGGGGTACAATTATTTTAATATGCTGTTGGATTTGATTTACTAATATGTTATTGAAGATTTCTGCATGTATATTCATTAGAGAAATTGGTCTGTAATTTCATTTTCTTGTAGTATCTTTACCTGACTTTGGTGTTAGGGTCATGTTGGTGTCATAGAATTAATTAGGTAGTGTTCCCACCTGTTCAATTATTTTGGAAAAATTTGAACAGGATTGGTATTAATTCTTCTTGGAATGTTTGGTAAAATTCACCTGTGAAGCCATCTGGTCCTGGGCATTTTTGTTGGGAGGTTTTGTTTACTGATTCAATTTCTTTACTTATAATTGGTCTGTTGAGATCTTCTGTTTCTACTATAGTCAAAGTTGTTTGTGAGACCATTTCATCTAGAATATCTAATTTGTTGGCATACAATTGTTCCCTGTACCCCCTTAGATCTTTTTCATTTTCTGTGGAGTCGATGTCCTTCCTCTCACTTCTGATTTTATTTATTTGTGTCCTCCCTCTCTTTTTCTTTGTCAGTATAACTGTTTTTTAATGTTATTGATCTTTTAAAAGAACCAAATTTTGGTTTTGTTATTGTTCTCTATTGTTTTTTTTTTTTTTTAATTCTGTCTTTCATTTATTTCTGCCCTAATATTTGTTATTACTTTCCTTATGGATGCTTTATGTTTACTTTGCTCTTTTCTTGTTCCTCAGGTAGGCAGTTAGGTTTTTTTTTTTTTTTTTAAATGTAAGCATGTAGGGCTATAAATTTTCTTTTGAGCATTGCCTTCTCTGCATCCCGTAAGTTTTTATGTATGGTATTCTTGTTTTCATTCATCTCAAGATATTTAATGATTTTCCTTTTGATTTTTTTCTTTGACCCTTATATTATTTAAGAGTGTGTTATTAATGACCATATATTTGTGGATTTTCCAGTTCTGTGCCTGCTATTGATTTCCACCTTAATTCCATTCTGGCCAGATAAGATTCTGTGTATAATTTCAATCTTTCAAAATTTATTGAAACTTGTTTTGTGACTCACTATGTGGTCAATCTTGGAAAATGATCAATGTGCACTTAAGAATGTGTACTCTGCTGTTTTGGGGGTGTAATGTTCTGTATCTATCTGTTAGGACTAGTTCATTTATATTATTCAACTTCTCTGTTTCCTTATTGATTTTTTTTCTGGATGTCCTATCTATTAGTGAAAATTGTGTACTGAAGTTTTCAGCTATTATTGTAAAGGGGTCTACTTTTCCCTTCAGTTTTTCCATTGTTTGTCTTACTTTGGAACACCACCATTGGTGCGTAAATATTAATGATTGTTATTTCTTATTTGTGGATTGACCCTTTTATGAATATATATAGTATCCTTCTTTGTCTCTTGCAAGAGCTTTTGACTTAAAGTCTATTTTGTCTGATATTAGTGTAGTTACCTCAGCTCTGTTTTTGGTTACTATTTGCATGAATATCTTCTTCCATCCTTTAAATTTCAACCTATTTGTATCTTTGGGTCTAAGTTGAGTCTCTTGTAAACAAAATATAATTAGATAGTGCTTTTTTATCCATTCCATCAATCTGTGTCTTTTGATTGTAGAGTTTAATCCATTAACATTCAGTGTTATAATTGTAAAGACAGTACTTAATTCAGCCATTTTGTCCTTTGGTTTTTATACATCTCATATCTTTTTTGTCTTTTTTTTCCTTTATTGCAATCTTTTTATCTGTATAGTTGATCTTTTGTAATATATATGACTGATCTCTTTTCTATATCTATATATTCTTAAATACTTCTGTGTGGTTACCCTAGGGTTTATAATGCACAACCTACATCTATAACCTATTGATTTGAAAAGATACCAACTTAACTTCTATAGCATACACATCCTCTGCTCTTAAATCCATCCATTTCCCCTCTTTTTCTGTTTTTATCCCACATTACCTCTTTCTATTTTGTGTGTGCATTATCAGGAAATATAACTATTTCTTATTCAATTGTATTCTAACTTTTATAGGAATTAAGGATTACAGTTATATATATATATTTATATACACACATATATAATAGATACAATACTATTATGTTTTGCATTTACTCCTTTAGTTACCTTTACTGAAAATCTTATTCTTTCCTGTCTTTTCCTTACCACCTGAGGACTCCCTTTAGCAATTCTTGTAGGGTCAGTCTTTGGTGAAGAATTCTCCCAGGTTCTGTTTATCTGTGAATGTTTTAAACTTCCCCTCATTGTCAAAGGAGAGTTTTGCCAGATAAATCAGTTTTGGTTGGCACTTTTCCTCTTTTACTACTTTAAATATATCATGCCAATACCTTCTTGTCTCCATGGTTTTTGAGGCAAAAAGAAACCAGAATTTAGTCTTACTGAGGATCCCATATATGTTACAAATCACTTATTTTTTGCTGCTTTCTGAATTTTTTCTTCATCTTTGGTATTTGACATTTTGACAGGTGTGTGTCTCAGAGTAGGTCTGTTATGGTTTATTCTGTTTAAAATATGTTGCACTTCTTGGACATGCATATTTATATCTTTTAAAACATTTGGAAGAATTTTGGCTATTATTCCCTAGAATATTCTTTCTGCCCCTTTTCTCTTCTCATTTACTTCTGAGAAACCCATGATGCATATGTTGGTACACTTATGCTCTCATTCAAGTCCCTTGGACAATGCTCAGGTGTTGCTATTCTTCTAGTTCAGTGTTTGTTTCTTTTGTGTGTTCAGTTCTGCTATTGTATACCTCTAGTGTATTTTTAATCACTGTTATTGTGCCTTTCATCCCCAAACTTTCTGTTACGTTTTTTTTTTAAATGTTCTAATTATTGCTTTTGCTCACACATTTAGCTCTATATCCACAGTTAGTTAATTTCTATCCATAGGTTCCATCATCTCCTGAATTGAATTAGCAGATTTTCTTGAACTTCTTTGGCTAGTTGTTACAAAGTCTGTGTTTCCTCTGACTTGCCCTTGACTGAGCCATATCTTTGTGTTCCTTAGTAAGGCTTTGTATTAGTCAGCCAAAGGGGTGCCGATGCAAAATACCAGAAATCTGTTCGCTTTTATAAAGGGTATTTGTTTGTAGTAGAAGCTTACAGTTACGAAGTCATAAAGCATAAGTTACTTTCCTCACCAAAGTCTGTTGCCACTTGTTGGAGCAAGATGGCTGCAAGGATTCAGGCTTCCTTTTCCTCTTAAGGCTCCGTGGTTCCAGCTTCTTCCAATATCAGCTGTAGGCTAGGATAAGTCTTGTCTCTCTCCCAGGGCTCATTTCTCTCTGGTTTCAGCTGCTCTGCTCTCTCCACAAGGCTAGCTGTAAACTATCAGGCAAAGAGCTAGTTCTCTCTTCCCGAGACCTCTGCATGTCTAATGGATCCTTCTCTCTTTCCTCATGTTTCTGATTCTCTGTGTGTTTACTTCCCAGGGGCTCTAGCTCAAAACTCTAACTAACTTCTCTGCCTTGTCATTTTCTCTGTGAGTCCCTGCCCACCAAGGGAGTGGGGACTCAATGTTCTACTGATGTGGCCCAATCAAAGCCTTAATCATAATTTAACCAAGTAAGAGTGAAACCTCTGGATCCAATACAATATAATATGCCCAAAGGAACATACCAAATTACAAACATAATCCAATATCTATTTTTGGAATTCATAAATAATATCAAACTGCTACAGGCTTCTAATTTTTTTCCTGATGTCTAGGCATCTGATTTTTTTGATGTGATAATTCTGAAGGTCCATTGTTCCCTCTTGCCTATGGTTTTATTGTAGATTGGCTATGTGTTAAGGCTCCTCATTGATGTTTGGATCAACTAATACTGGACCTTTAGAGTATCCTGTGTTAAACTGTTCAGATTTTCTCAAGTCTTCTGCACCTGATTCTTTCCCTGGATATGCAAAATAACTTTTAATATTGCCTTTTGTGGTTATCTGAAACTGAATGTACCTCAGAAAATCATGCTCTTAAATATAATACATTCCTGTGGGTGTAACCCTACTATAAGTAGGATCTTTGGATTAGGGTACTTCAGTTACATCATAGCCTAGAGTTGTTCTTAATTCTAGTACAGGAGTCCTTTATAAATGATACGATTTGACAGGGAGGGAGAGAGAGAGAGAGAGAGAGAGAGAGAGAGAGAGAGAGAGAGAGAGAGATGGAAGCAAGAAGCTGAAAGTAATGAATCCTGTAAGGGAAGTGAGAGACCAGCAGGCACTACCACGTACCTTGCCATGTGACAGAGGAGTCCGGGATTACTGGAAGCTGGCTTTCAAGAAGAAAACAGCATCTTGATGATACCTTGATTTGGACATTTCATGACTTCAAAATTGTAAGTTTGTAAACTAGTTAATTCCCGTTGTTAAAAGCCAACCCATTTTAAGCTATCTGCTTTTCGCTCCCTAGCAAATTAAAGCACCCTTTTATGTGCAATTGTTTCACCTCCATGAGAATGCTTCCTTTCCTCTGTTCCTTCTCCAGGAATCTTTATCTGTTCTGTTTGTTTCTGTGCAGATTTTTCCCACCAGCTCTTGTGATTCATTTAACTGTACTCCCTCATTCAGTGCCCCTTTTAAATTACATTTTCCAGTTCTAGGACCCATCCTGCCTTAGAGCAGTTCAGTAGCCATCGCTTTTTTTTTTTTTTTTTTTTTTAATTGTGGGTCTTTTCTGCCTCCACCTACTTCTCTGCTAGTGTATCTAACCATGAGGAACCAAATATCAGTCAATCCATAAAGGTCTATTTTTTTTGTTTGTTTGCTTAATGATCCAGTGATTCTTAAGCAGCATGGGACCAAGTGAGAGGGATGTTTCTGGACTGGTGGGTCTGGTTCATAGATTGCCTACATTTTTTGGTGTTTTTTTTTTTCCTTTGATTCAGCATTTGTGGAGTCCATCTCCAGTGTCTATCATCCTCCAAAATACCAAACAAGTAGGACTTGTCCTCTAATTATTTTTTTTCTGAGTTAAGACTTTTCCAGGGGATGTCTTATGTCACCATGTTGATGATATTATCTCTTTATCCTTGGATTCTTGATCATAATCACTAAATAAATTCTAAAACTAGAGGTAACAAGAAAATAATGAAAATTCCAAGAGGAAAGTTACTCTTCAGAGGCTTAAATAAGCCTCATTTAGTTTTCAGAACCAGTCTGGAATGCCTGATAATCAAAAATAGAACTTTAAGAAACAGACACAGTACTTTTAGAAATATTGCAGATTGTAACATCAGAAGGACCAGAACTGTGTAAACTTCAGGAAATTACTTAATTTTCCAGATTCTCAGTTTTTCCATGTCTAAAACAGAATACAATACTTATCAAATAGAATTATGTTAAAATTTAAATAATATATGAATTATAAAATGTCTGTCATGCAGGAGTGGTCAATGATGCTAATTCCTCAGCCAACTAATTTTAATATGTTTATGCTTTCTCTCAAGGATGCAGAATTGGTCAAACCACCTTAAAGGAATCTCCATGCATGAAATCATCTATGGATTGCAGCATTCCACACAGTATGTACTTACTTAACATCAGGACTGTCATTGATATTCATTATTTATTTTATCAATGTACTTATGACTTTTCTCCCAGTTATTCCTAATTATAAAATATGTTATCAAAAGTGCCTAATTGCTGGCATGTTATGCAAATAAAATGGAATTTCTTTCACCATCCTGTTCCCTACAATTATTGGAAATTTCTTTGCAGCAGGTAGTCATTGCTTTGCCCAGATTCTCTCAGATTCCCTGAATGATCCCAGTTGCCCAGATGCACAGATGCTCCAATAGCTGAGCATGCCTGCAATACTCAGCTAACTAACTAACTGGAATAGGGTTATGAAAGTCCAGCTCCTTCACCACAATGGGGAATAAACTTTGCAGTGAAATTTATCATCCTGTTCCCTGCTTGATCATCATGAGGCTAAGAATTCACCTGAAACCACACCCTTGATTGGCTTCTTCTCACTCTATCCATCCTGTGTCTCCCCAGTCTCTTATCGCATCCTTCTTGGAGCAGCTTCTTGATAAATCACTTCCAAAAGAATCCTCATCTCTGAGTCTGTTTCAGGGAAACCATTAGAAACTCTTCTTACTGTTAATATACCATGATCTAACAAAACATATTTAAAGAGAAACAGTTCATCTAAATCATATGCCAAACTTCTCTAAGATATATAATTCTGTAAATAATTCAGTGAGTCCACATCTATTCACAAAAAAGTATGAATAGAATGTTTATAAAAATTATTCATAGATACCCATTTAGTATTGTTGATATGATTTTACTCATTATTAGCTTCTTATTAGCCACTGGCCAAGGCAACATAAATAATATTCACATCACAATGTACATTGATAGCACTAATTTAACATGGCTAAAAGTTCCTAAAGAACATTTTTATATTTATTCAATGCCTTCTCAAATTATGTATCTTTAACTTCTTTTTTTTAAATTCTTTTGTCTTATCCTCTTTTACTCATATAGTATAAATTATTGCTATATGTATGCCAAATGAAAGCAATACTATAAGAACTTGTGTCTAAGGGATTCATTTATAAAGGTTAAATAAATATAAATTCTTCAATAAATTTACTAAATTTACTAAATTTCTCAATTTACTAATATTTATTATTAATAAAAATTTCCATACAAATTTTACATTATTTTCCCTATTTTACCTTTTCACAAAATAATCTAATTTAATGGAACAGAAGACATTAAAATATTAGATATTCAAAACAAATATAACTCCTGTTTCACTAAAATTCTACCTTTTCATACTTTCTATTTTTCAGTAAATACCATTAAAAAGAACAACAGTTCAAATAGAAATATATCTGAAAAAAATATTTGAGGATATCTTATGAGACACATTAATCAACCTGTTACTGAAAATTTGGAATTCTATGGGTGCTTTATTAAAAATTTCTATTTCAATAATGCATCCAATATTTTATGAAGAACTCCTTGATTGCACTCATCTTAAATTATTTTTTAGATTAAAAATATTGATGTTATCTAAGTCAAATAAAACTTTGGGACATTAACCATTTGTAAATATATATAACAATTTTAAATTACTTTTATGATGAAGTTTTATGATGAATTAAGTTTGCATTACTAATTCTGCTTTACTGAGTAAGAAGATGATGTTCTGTGTGGTTAAGTAATTTACTCAATCACATGAGTGGCAAATGTTGGAGGTGGGACCTGAATGTAGACAAAACTACAGGACTCCAAAATCTGTGCTTCTTGCCACTCATGCTGCCTTCCTCATAAGAAATAAATAAAAGCATACTAATGTCAAAATGTAACTTTTTTTATAAGGTTAAGAGTAAAATAATTTTAAAAGCACAAGCATGTCACAGTGGAATTGCACAGATAATTTAAATGAGATCTCAAGTAGTCTGAGGGGGGAGTGGCATTGATTTTGATCTAAAAGGATGATTAGAATTCAAAAGACAATGGTATGAATTTATACAATCTTTTTTTCCTGACAATTTAGTAGGTTTTTATCACATTTTAAAAACAGTACACCACCTTCACTTAGTATTTCTAATTCACTCATATATTGTTGGGAACTGATTAATGCTCTCTCCAAAAGTCAATTCAGGTCCCAATTCCTGGTCCTTTGGATGTGAACCCATTTGTAAATAGGACCTTTGAAAATGTTAATAGTTGAGATGTATACAAACTGAATGAGAGTGGGACGTAATTCAATATGGCTGAAGTCCCTATTAGCAAAGGAAATTGGACAAACAGGAAAAGCCATGGAGGGTAGCAAGAAGCTGGAAGTCAACAGAACATGAGAGAGAAAGAAGACTCTGCCATGTGCATTCCAATGTGATGGAAAAGCCAAGAAAACACAAAGATTGTGGCCAGGCATGAGATACTGACTCTAAGAAGAAGCAAGTCTTTTAATCTTTGAAACCTTGAAACAATAACTACCTGTTGTTAAGCTAACCCATTGAATAATATTTGTCTTAGCAGCCAGGAAACTAAAACATATGCTATTACCATCATATTCCATACTCACTCATACGCCCAAAGATATATCACCAAATATGATATCTGTATGAAAATACAGATTTTGAAACTTTAAAGTTGTCCACCAAGAGAAGAATCAATTACTCAATTAACCTATAACTATATTATGGAACAAATAACTTAGAGGTACACTTTGAAATAAGAAGGTATCTCTATGATACATTATATGCAATAAAGGAAGTTACTGAATAATATTCATAGTATGCTTCCACATATGTAGAAAGAAGCTAAACCATCTGTTTTTGAACATTGAGATTATTAAAATACATTTTTAAAACACTGGTAGGATAAGCCATAACTTGTTAGGTATTTTTACCTCTGAAGTTGGAAATAGGATTATTAGAGAGGATAGAGAGTGACATAGTGGCTGTGATTATTAACAGTGTTTTCTACTTCTTATTCTCTACAATTTTTAATGATTTAAATTTCTGCTTCCTGCTGTCCTATATTGAATCCTGTTCCCCACAAAGATATGTTCAAGTACTAAGCCCCTGTCCTGTGAGTGTGAACTCATTTGTAAATAAGATATTCTTAAAATCTTATTTGGATAAGGTCAAACTTAATCAACATCGCCCTTAATCCAATATGACTGAAGTCCTTTATAAACAGAGGAAATCTGGATGCAGTGAGTCCATAGAAAGAAAAGAAGAAGACAGAAAAAGATAGATGGCACTGTGATGGAGGCAGAAATTGAGCCATTAGCAGAATGCTATAGACTTCAGGGAAAACATGGCCTGTCGCTACAGTGACGTTGGAAGTCCAGCCTCTAAAACACTGAGATAATAAATTATTTTTGTTTAAGTTAACCAGTTTGTGGTGTTTATCATAGAAGCCCTGGAAAACCTACATGTATTCTGTATTTAGCTATTTTTAAAAGCTCTTAATACATAAAGCCAGAGGAATATTTCCCTGCTCTGATAGATTCATTATTTTCTCTCAGAAAGCAAAGAATTAGCACCCCCCCCTACAATTAGTGTAAGATTACATGAAACAATTGTCAGTCTTTACCATCTCTCTAATCTGGCCAGAGACTGCCTGGGAACTTCAGGCAGCTCTCTCTCTATAATAAATTGCACAATAAATTGTAAAGATATTTGAGATTTCTTTCTTCCTAACTATCATTCTTATAAACCCTGATGACCCAGGAAGAGCCAGCATTTTTTTTTGCCACAGTAGTAAAATTGAACTCTCATTCCATACTGATTTGCTCCTCATAACCTGCTGAGTAATCCAAGTAATCTTTTTCCCTTTCCATTTACCACATTTCTGTTTGGTCTCTGAAACCACCTTAATTTATTCATTTTGGGATTAATTCATAGCCTAAAGCTTCATCCAAATCCTGATCTCCATCCAGTCTAAACATGGCTCATCCCGGTTCAGATATATAAAAACAACAACAAAATTATCTGACCACATTTAACCTCCTTCTGCCAAACTCTACATTAGACAAACTCATTTTGGACCATGAAGAAGCAATTCATAAACAAGAACATTGTCCAACCCACAAACAATATACAAGCATACTCTTCTCCCAGTTAATATAGTACTGCTGTTTTACCAATTTCAGCATTAACGTCGTTACACTCCTCATGATGTCTATATAAAATTTACTAAGATACTTGGACAACAGACAATCCAAAGCAAAATAATGTTTCCGTAAATCCTCCCTCAAATCACCTGACTCAAATCTAAACCATAAATAGTGCCTCTTGTAATACCCTCTTGTTGAAATGTCCTGTGGACCTCCATGGTGTGCTATTCAAAAAACTAATAAACCCAACTCTGTTCAACTATAGGTATGCTTCCAGTAGGCATTGGCTGGATGATATCTAAAGTCATTAAGAATTTCTCCCATGGAATTATCAAAAATTGCAAGCTTCTTAAGTTTCCTACCACTTGTTTGCGTTATTTCATATTGTGAGTTTTACATTTCCTTACCTCTGCTCTATAGTCATCTCTGCACTGCTAAAGAGAGCTTCCGATTTTCCCTTTCCTTATCATCTCAGGTAGCCTTTGCCAAAATGAAGAGCTCTGGAAATATTTGGAAAGCAGAGGAAAGGCAGAAGCCTTTATTTTCAAGAGTAGGTTGCAGCTAAATGCCCGGGGAAATTAAAGATTCAGAGCAGTTTCTTTGCCACCTGAGACACTTTGTGGAACCCATCAGAGACTCTCAGAAATGACAGCAGTTCCCATGTCAGTGCTTTAGAGGGAGACTTTCACTGTCTCCTTCCATGACCTGCCATGACTTTCCATGACTTCCCACACTATTTCCCACCTCCTCTTATTAAAACCTTTATGCCTGGATTACAGAGTGGTTCTGTTTCCCTGACTGAAGAAAAAATGATAGAATTAGAAAAGCAGTTAAATAAATTATTGTATGCCTACAATATGAAATACTTGTATAGCAGTTAAACAATATGAGGTAGCCCAGTGAATTCTAATTGTTCAGGAGAAAATAAACTCAACTTGGAGGGAAACAAATTGTCCCACCTTTGGATGGATATAAAATTATTAACAGTAGTTGTCTCTAGAGATACTATTGGTGGTGGGATGAATGGAGACATATACATTTTCCCATGTATATTTCTGCATTGCTTCTATCATTTAGACAAAAGTCCAAATGATGGATTATTCTTGTAGTTAGAAAGAAAAACAAAAAGAGCAACAAGACATTCTAAACAACAACAACAACAAAAATGCCTGGCCCTCTTGAATTCCTTTGATTGTTTCCTAACTTCCAATACCCATAACTAAGACCACATCTGGAGTTATTATCATCTCTAATATCTATTACTCCTCCTGAAAGTGTATACCCCATGATAGCATTCTCCTAACTCACACACCCAACTTTTCACTTAGTCATTAACATTAATCCACATTTCAACAACACAGAGACCTAGATGACCAATTCCTCCATATTTTTTTCAATTCACCAGCCTTGTTATTTGTTGTCTCTATCTATTCATATGAACTGCTATTATCAAGAGTCCCTTGATTTCCTAAAATACTTACATTTATTTTTATGTTTCTATGAAATCAATCACTAAATCAATATTTCAATCTGATTCCTCCATTCCTAGATAAGGAAAAATGCATTCTTCTGGAGAATATAATCTTAACAACTGTTGCTATTTGAAGCTAATCAACTACAACCATAGCTGGCTTCCCAATGTACAATTAATATTTCAGTTTTCCTTTGTCACTTGTCTTTCAATCTTGCCTAATATAATTCTAACCTTTAATTTCCCCCCTCAGGCATCATCATAAAATCTCATTATTTCATTTCACAAATATTTCCATCATTTATTCTCTTGAAAACAAAAAAGTGGCCACCAATGAGATATGCTTATCTTCTCACATCTTTAACTATACATATATATAAATACATTATATATATATATTATATATGTATGTATAACAATACAAAATTCCTTTCCTAAAGGGTCATAGTGTAAACTCATTCCTGCTGCCCCAAGCCAACCTCCACCTTGTTTTTTTTCCCATGATGTTGCTCTATAGTTTTACTCTCTTTGTTCCACATCTCCTTTAATGATATTTTCCACTATGCACACTCTAGTGTTTTGCATTGTAAGATATGAATTCCTTTGACTCTAGGTGCCCTTTTAATTACTCTCTAATAGATGGATTACCTTTACCAAAACTTCTTAAAGGAAAAGAATCGCTTTCTTCACTCCTGTAACTCTAATTGATACCCAAATCTACTGCAACCTGCTTTGTATCCTCGTTAATTCTAAGAATAATAATTATGGTAATAACTAGTATTTACTGAGTGCTTCTTATATGCCAGTGACCATTAAAGCATATTACATGTTTAAATCTGTTGAATCGTTCCAATGGCCCTAAAAGGTAGATAATATTAGTATTCTAATTTTCAGAGTTGTAACTGAGACATGGAGAGTTTAGGTATCTTGCCCAAGTCACACTTTCAGTATGTGATTGAACAGGGTTTTAAACAGAAATGGTCCACTCCAGGATCTAATATCTTATCACACTGTCTTTCACTGTACTCTCTAGTGAAAATATTTATTCTTTAAATAGGAAGGAGATTACAATTGGTCAGAGACTCAAAGGAATAGGTGATATTTTGTTTTTAAGATGTGTATTTTCTAAACTCTACATATATAAAACACAATATACATACGATGAATTTTAAAACGTAAGTTCAATTGGCGTAATAGAGAGACAAAGGGCTCACTTCTCTCCCAGAAAAATAGCTAGATGACCAGGCAAAAACTGTCTGAAGAACTGTTGCAGAACATAAGACACCAGGGGAAGTCTAGACAACACCCAGAAGAGAGACAGGGGAAGGAAAGGAGTCTTGACTGGCTGGAAAAATCCTGTGATTAAAACTGCAGCAGCTGCTGCTGGCCTACATCCCCCACCCCCAGAGCAAACAGCAGTGGGTCCTCCAGCCCTGGCTGGTGGTTACAGATTAAGGGGGTTGCAGGGGTCTTCTCCAAGAAAGAGGAAAGGGAGGGACAGAGACTATGGTAAATTCAGGTTTTGGCCAGTGAATTTGGAGTGCTGCATCCCAGGGGTTGCATACTTCCAGGCCAGGTGGGGCCACATCATTTTTTGTCCTGAGAGCCAGCAGGGAGCTACGACAATCTGGCTTCTCAAATACCCTCCATACTGACCTGGACATGTTGCTGAGGATGGCCAACCAAAGGAGGAGAGCAACTTCTGAGAAGGTTAGTTTGTGAGGCTTAGCCCACTCTCAGGGACATTGCTTCTGCACCACTTGCTGGATGGGGTTACAGTGAATGCATCCCCACCTAATGTCTAGAGTCAGAACTGAGAGGTCCCAAAAGAGTGCTGTCTGCTGGCAGACCAGGAAAGTGCTCAAAAAGAAGAGAAAAACAACACTAAATAAATAAAAGAGGTAATCTGGTACCTGTACAGTGTCCCTCTCCAAAGCCCTTGGAAATTTATCTGCATCCCATTACTGATTCCTTAGTCCTGGTTTGATCTGTTAAGGGGGCACCATTCTAAAATTCTAGAACGAGTTGAACCAAGAAGCATAGAAAAGTGGTAGCACACAGCTACTTAACAGTAAATCCCTAGGCAAGGGAGAGAAAATGACCATCAGGGTAAAATCACCATCATAACAAAGCTTAAACATTAGCAAAAATTATAAGACATGCTAAGAAAAAGAAAGATATGGCTCAGGCAAAGGAACAAATCAAACTCTAGATGAGACATAGGACTTGAAACAACTAATCAATGATGTTCATAAACATTTTAAATTAAATCATCGAGTTGAAGAACAACATAGCCAAAGAAATTTTTAAAAATGTAGAAGACACTGGGTGAGCAAAAAGAAAAAATTGAAAATTTGAATAGAAAAATAACAGAGCTTATGGGAATGAAAGACACAATAAGTTAGATTAAAAATAATATAGACGCATACAGCAGCAGATTTGAAATCATAGCAGAAATATTCAGTAAGGTAGAGAACAGAACCGCTGAACTTGAAAAGAGAGAAGAATACAGAGAGAAAAGATTTGAAAAAAATTGAGCAGGGGCTCAGGGAGTTGAATGATATTGTGAACACCAACATATATATTATGGGAGTTCCAGAAGGAGAAGAGAAAGGAAAAGGGGCAGAAAGAGTAATTGAGGAAATAATGGCTGAAATTTTCCCAAATCTCATGAAAGACGTGAATATGCCTGTCCAGGAAGCACAGCATACTCCAATCAGAATAAATTCAAATAGACTTACTCCAAGACAAATGATATTCAAAATGCCAAATGCAAAAGATAAAGAGAAAATTCTGAAAGCAGTGAGGGAAAAGTGAAACATCACATACAGGGGATGCCCAGGAAGACTTAGTGTGGCTCTCTATTCAGAAACCAATATGTGAGAAGGTAGTGGAATGATATAATTAAGGTATTGAAAGAAAAAAATTTATCAACCAAGAATTCTTTACTGGCAAAACTGCCTTTCAAATATGACAGTGGGTTTAAAATATGCACGGATAAACAGAAACTAAGAGAGAGTGTAAACAAGAATCTCACTCTGCAGTAAACACTAAAGGGAGTTCTGCAGCCAAAAAATAAAAGACAGGAGAAGATTCTTGGAGGAAAGTGCAAAAGTGAAGACTATCAGAAAAAGTAACCAAAAGGGTAAAAAGACAAAAATAATATACGATATATGAAAACCAAAAGATAAAATGGTTGAATTAAATAATGCCTTTACATTAATAACATTGAATGTTAATGAATTAAACTTTCCAATCAATAGACATAGGCAAACAGAATAGATTAAGAAAATGAGCCATCCAAATGCTGTCTGCAAGAGACTAACCTTAGACCCAAGGATGCAAATAAACTGAAAGTAAAATGTTGGAAAAAGATATTTCACACAAACAGTAACCAAAAGAGAGCATGGGTAGCTATACAGATGTCAGCCAAACCAGACTTTAAATGCAAAAAAGTTTTAAGAGATGAAGAATGCCAATATATATTAATAAAATGGACAATCCACCAGAAAGAAGTAACAGTCATAAATATCTATGCATCTAACAGGATGCCCCAAAATACATGAGGCAAACTCTGACAAAACTGAAAGGAGAAATAGATGTCTCTACAATAATAGTGGGAGACTTCAATATGCCACTCACATCAATAGATAGAACAACTAGACAAAAGATCAATAGTTAAACAGAGAACTTGAACAATATGATAAACAAACTGGACCTGACAGACATATACAGAACATTGCACCCCAAATCAACAGGTTATATATTCTTCTCAAGTGCTCATTGATCTTTCTCCAGGATAGACCACATGTTGGGTCACAACTCGGCTCTCAATAAATTCAAGAAGATTGAATTATACGAAGCACCTTCTCTGTTAATAATGGAATGAAGGTGGAAACCAATAATAGGCAGGAAATGGGGAGTTTGCAAATATATGGAGGCTAACAACACACTCTTACAATCAGTGGGTCAAAGAAGAAATTGCAGGAGGAATTAGTAGATAACTCAAGAAGAATGAAAACAAGAACAAGAATAAAACTTATCAAAGTTTATGGGCTACAGGGAAGGAAGTGCTGAGAGGGAAATTTATAGCCCTAAATGACTACATTAAGAAAAGAAGACCCGGGTCGGATGTAGCTCAACTGGTTGGGCGTCCGTCTGCCATATGGAGGGACCCGGGTTCGATCCCTGGGACCTCCCGGTAAAAAAAAAAAAAAAAAAAGAAAAGAAGACAGATCTAAAATCAAAGATCTAACTGAATACCTGGAGGAATTAGAAAAATAACAACAAACCAATCCCAAAGCAAGCAGAAAGAACAAATAATAAGGATTACAGCAGAAATAAGAGAAATTGGGAACAAAAAAGCAATAGAGAAAATAAAACCAAAAGCTCATTCATTGAGAACATCAATAAAATCAACAAACCCTTAGCTAGACTAACAAAGGAAAAAAGAAGATGCAAATAAAATCAGGAATAATAGAAGGGATATTATGACTGACACCACAGAAATTTTAAAAAAAGACAATAAGAAGATATTATAAGAAATGGAATGACAAAAAATTAGACAACCTAGATGAAATGGACAAATTCTTAAAATGCAAAAACAACCTACATTGACTCTATAAGAAATTCAGGAACTCAACAAACCAATCAGATTATATCAGTCATCAAAAATCTTCCAACAATGAAAAATCCAAGACCAGATGGCTTCACAGGTGAATTCTACCAAATATTTCAAGAAGAATAAATGTCAATCCTGTTTAAACTCTTCCAAAAATTGAAAAGCAGGGAAAATTACCCAACACATTTTATGAAACCAGCATCACCATAATACCAAAACTAGATAAAGATATTACTAGAAAAAAAAATTACAGACTGATCTCTAATGAACATAGATTCAACAATTATCAACAAAATACTTGAAAATTGAATAGACAGCATATTAAAAGAATTATACATGATGTTCAATTGGGTTTTATTCCTGGTATCTAAGGGTGGTTCACATAAGAAAATCAATTAAAATAATACACCCCATTTACAAATCAAAGGAAAAAAATATATCATCATCTTGATTGATGCATAAAAGGCATTTGACTAAATCCAGCATCCTTTCTTGATTAAAAACAATAACAACAAAACAAACAAACTTTGAAAGGTGGGAATAGAAGAAAAGTTCATCAACATTATAAAAGGCATATAAGAAAATCCTACAGACAATATCATACTCAATTAGGAGAGTTAGAAAGCTTTCCCTCTAAGATCAGGAACAAGCCAAGGATGACCACTGTCACCACTATTATTCAACAGTGTGCTAGAAGATCTAGCTATAGCTATTAGGCAAGAAAAAGAAATAAAAGTCATCCAAATTGAAAAAGTAAATCACTTTTTTTTTCATGTTATATTCACAGATAACATGATCCTATATTGAGAAAATCCTAAAATATCTACAACAAAGCTATTAGAGGTAACAAATGAGTTCAGCAAAGTGGCAGGATACAAGATTAACATGCAAAAATCAGTAGTGTTTCTATACACTAGTAATGAGCAAGCTGAGGAGGAAACAAGAAAAATATTCTATTTATAATAACAAGACAAAGACTCAATATCTAGGAATTAATTTAACCAGGAATGTAAAGGGCATATTGTATTAGTTTGACACAGTTTGACACAAAGTATCAGAGTTCTGTTACCTTTTATAAAGGGATTTATTTTGAGTAAAAGCTTGTTCCAAAGCTGTGAAAAGTCCAACTCAAGACACCGTAAGAGGTAATTTCGCACCAAAGATAGCTGCCATGTGTTGAAGCAAGATAGCTTCTGATCTCTACCCAGGTTTCAGCCTTCCCCTTTGGGCTCACCCTTTCCTCTTGAACTCCATTGGCCTTGTCTCTTGAGGCTTTGTGCTTAAGTGATCCTGTAGTCCTCTCTCTTCTAGCATAGGGCTTGTTTCTTTTAGGGCCTTCTATATCAGTCTCAGCTGTTCTTCTCTCTTCCCAATTTCAGCTGTAAGCTATCAGGCAAATGGCTCATCTCTCCTGGGGGCCTCAGCTGTTTAAACTTTCTCCTTTTTGTCCCATGATAGAATAAAAAATGACAGAGCTCTCTCTTACTGTGTTTGTCTCAGTCAGTCTTTCTCTGTGTTTTAATTTATATCAAATCCAACAAGGACCTAACCTGAGTTATGCTTTAATAACTGAGCCCAGTCAAAAGCCCTAAAGTGATCTTATCAAGTAATTTAATCAAAGCCCCTTCAACTACATTTAATGCAATAAAAGAGTATCACACCCAGATGAATAGATTAGTTTACAAACATAATTTTCCTTTTTTTTTTTTTTTGGAATTCATAAAATAATCTCAAACTGCCACATCCTTATTCAGAAAACTACAAAACACTGCTTGAAGAAATCAAACATGACCTAAACAAATGAAAAGACACTCTGTGTTCATGGTTTAAAAGACTAAACATCACAAAGATGTCAATTCTAGCCAAACTGATTTATAGATTCAATACAATACCAATCAAAATTCCAACAACCTACTTTCCAGAAATAGAATACCCAATTACCAAATTTATATGTACAGCAAAAGGATCCAGAATAGTAAAAAATATCCTAATAAAGAAGAGTGAAGTCGGAGGAGACATGCTTCCTGACCTTGAAGTGTATTATAAAGCTACAGTGGTCAAAACAGCATGGTATTGGCATAAAAATAGACACATTGATCAATGGATTCAAACTGAGAGCTCAGAAATAGACCTTCACCTCCATGGTCAACTGATTTTCAGTAAGCCTACCAAGTCTACTTTTCTGGAAAAAAACAGTCTCTTCAACAAATGATGCTGGGAGAACTAAATATCCATAACCAAAAGAATATAAAAGGACCCTATCTCACTCCCTATACAAGAATCACCTCAACATGGATCAAAGACCTAAACATAAAACCAAGACCATAAAAGTCCTAGAAGATAATGTAGGGAAAGATCTTCAAGATCTTGTAGTAGGTGGGGGTCTCTTAAACATTACATCCAAACCATGAGCAACAAAAGAAAAAAACTGATAAATGGGACCTCCTCAAATGTAAACACTTCTACATCTCAAAGGACTTTATGAAGAGGATAAAAAGGCAGCCAACTCAACAGGAGAAAGTATTTGGAAATCATACATCTGACAAGGGTCTAATATCCATGATATATAAAGAGATCCTATAATACAACAATAAAAAGACAAACGACTCAACTTAAAAGAGGGCAAAAAGAACTGAAAAGACATTTTTCTAAAGAAGAAATACAAATGGTGAAAAAATACATGAAAAAATGTTCAACAGCACTGGTTATTAGGAAAATGCAAATCAAGCTACAATGAAATATCATCTCACAACTACCAAAAAGGTCACTACTAAAAAACAGAAAACTACAATTTCTGGAAAGAATGTGGAGAGATAGGAATACTTATTATTCACTGTTGGTGGGAATGTGGAATGGTACAGCTGCTGTGGAAATCTGTTTGGTGGTTCCTAAGGAATTTAGATATAAATCTACCACGTGACCTGGCAATACCACTACTAGGCATATACCTAGAAGATCTGAGAGCTGGTACATGAACAGACGTCTGCACACTGATGTTTGTAGTGGCATTATTCACAATTACTAAAAGATGGAAACAACCCAGGTGTCCATCAACTAGCAAATGGATGAATAAACTGTCATATATACACATTATGGAATGTTATTCAGATGTAAGAAGAAATGAAGTCGTGAAGCATAGGACAACATGGATTTACCTGGAAGACATTATGTTGAGTGAAGCAAGCCAGACATAAAGGACAAATATTGTATGATTTTGCTATTATGAACTAAATATAATAAGCAAACTCATGGAGTTAATATCCAAAATATGTCTCCAGGAAAAAGAATGTGGTTAGAGAAAGAAAAGCTGAAGTTTAATCTGTGCAGAATTGGTAAAAATGTTGTTTGTAATTTTTGTAAATGAACAGAAATGAATAGAAATGGTAAAAGCACATCATATGAGTAAAATAGTGGCTGAAAGGGTTAGGCTAAGGATGTTAATCACTAGAAGGAAACCTAAATTTGAAATATGGGACTGTTTAGTCTAGTGAACTTTCTTGTGAAAAATGAATATGATTAATAGTGCATATATAAGAATATTTTTCTCTGAAATAGAAAAAAATGTATGTTAATGTTACAAGAGGTCAATACCTGGGTGATATTTGTGCAAAAATACAACCCAAACTATGGACAGTAGTGTACAGTGATATATTAATAATCTTCCATCAATCATAAAAAAGAATCATAGTAAGTGAAAGAAACTAGACCAAAAGGTCTACATATTGTATGACTCCATTGCTGTAAAACATAAATACAAATAAAACACAGAGATGGAAGTAGATTAGCAGTTATATATGGCCGGGGAAGGATAGAGAGATTGTGAGGTGTCTTCTAAGAGTTAGGGTTTATTGCGTTTTTGGTATTTGTTGTTTTTCTCTCTCTTTTTTTTTTTTTTTGAGTAATGAAAATGCTCTAAAATTGATTGAAATGATGAGTGCACAACTCTGTGATTATACCAAATGCTATTGATTGTACACTTTAGATGAATTGTATGGTTTATGAATATGTTTCAAAAAAAATAATTTTTAAAAAGTAAGTTCAGCACAGTGGTCAACTACAGAATCAATCACAAGGTTTTAACTGGTTCTCTTGCCTTTGGTCTGTATCTTGTTTTTAACTTTAACCATGGAAATTTTTTCATATCTCGGGAGATATCAGTAGGATGATCATTGATGCTCAGTGAAACACCACACTCTAGCAAACATCTGAGGTGGGAAATATCCCAGGGAAATTATAAACAAAATCTAAATGTTACTCATGTTGCTTCTTTCTCTCTACCTAATGGTAAGAAAGTTTATCACCTGAAGATAGTAGGTCCCTTCAGTCCACTAAATAGGGATGGCTCACTAGAAAATTAGGAGTCTATTGTCAAACATGTAGCAAATATTAGATGACTTTCAGCAAGTGGTCAAGTATTCTGATAGATTTTATTACTTTCCCAAGAGATGAGAAATTATGCATCAGTGTTGAAATCCAATGACAACTACTTTTTGCCTCTTTTGTCTGAACAGTTACAACCTTTCTATGGACACACATGAATCAACCAACCACAAGCAAAGAGAATTAACAAGCAGAAGGATTGTCTGCAGCATTTTTCATATAATACATAATCTCCCTAAGACAGACATATGAAATATCTCCTAGAGAGTTTGGTGTGATCTTAGCACAATTTGCTTCAACAAAGCACAATAATATATTATCTGATCTGTTCCACAGGGTAAGAAAAATTATTGTATATAACCATCAGGTGTCCCAAGCAACTAAAATAATAATTTTATTTAAGGGATACATATCACTTTGATCCACCAACAAAAAGAAGACTACTGTAATTTACTCTTTCCAGGCGATTTTGTAAATTGAGAAACTCAATATGGGATTTTTAATTTTCCTTTGTGAACATTGGTTTCTAGAAACAAGTGTAGTGTCTTCTCAGCCTGGGATTCTGTTCTATCAGCTATTCATATAAGCCAGTTCTTTTTTTTTTTTTTTTTTTGTCATTCACACATCAACCTAAATATTATCTCCTTACGCAAGCCTTTCTTTACCACCCACATTTCCAATTTTTTTTCTTCATTAGCACTTACATTTTAAGAGAGAAGTAACGTTTCCATCTTCACATGTCATCTTCAGTGCCTGGTATAATTCTTGGCACAAAATATATGCTGAACATTGATTTGGCAAGTGAATGAATAATCTGAATCACATTTTTTTTAAAATGTGAAGTTGAATCTGGATTTCACAAAATGTATATAAAATAATGAAAAAACATTGTTCAGATTGCCTTTCCCAATAAAGACTGATCAAGTAAATGAAATATTTACAGGATATTTATTGTCCAAGAATGAGAAAGGACTCTGGAAACTACATATGATTGCCAGAATTGTCAAGACTCTAACAATGGCCTAATTTAAAAACAAAACAAAACAAAACTATCATGCAAAGTTTTTATCCCAAGTCCCAAAATAACTCTGTTATACAAAGAGCTTTATTTTTCAATTATGAGTCTTAATTAAAATATATATTATCACTAGATAAAGGATTCAAGTCTAAATTTTGTACAGTACTCTTAATGCAAGTTACAAAGTTTAAATTTAACACATTGATATGATAAAAGATCAGGTTCTGTGCTACTGATGATAATATCAGAATTAAAAGTAATTATTTCTATTTTCAATTTTTTAAAGATTTCCATTAAAATGCTATGCTCTCTGTTATACACAGCTGGGTAAAGTAATATGCTTATACCTCAGTTTAATGACGGAAAATGTAGTTATCATTTAGCAATGGATTTTTCTTACATCCCATCCATTTCTATTAACTGTTTGACAAATGCCTATAGGAATTTGAGTACTGAACTCAAAGTTAGAACTCATGTTTTCTCTTCCACAGTGTGGTGCAGTTTGATATTATTTATTAATTCCAAAAAGAGATATATATTATGTTTATAAACTGGTCTGTTTCTTTGGGTGTGATACTCTTTGATTCAATTGAGATGGCTTTGATTAAAGTATGTTAAGATTAGGGCTTTGATTTGACTATGTCATTAGGGCAAACTCAGTTTGTGTCCCTGCCTCTTTGGTGGGTTATATAAACGGATGCTCAGTCAAGAACACAGAAGTAGATACACAAAGAAGATACACAGAAGAAGAGAGACAGCTCCATAGACATGGCGGAGGCCATGAGAAAGGAAATGAGCCATTCACCTAATAGAGAACAGGGCAGCTGAGCCTGGAAAGAAACAAGCCCCAGGAAGAGACGATCCCTATGCCAGCCTACAGCTGAGATTGAAAGAAGCTGGACCCAAGGAGCCTTAAGAAGGAAGAGGAAGGCTGAACCCTCACAGACACCGCCCACCATCTTGTTTCAACATGTGGCAACAGAGTTTTGGGTGAGGAAGTAACTCTTATGGTACCTTGAGTTGAACTCTTTAGGGCCTTGTAAGTGTAAGCTTTTGCTTCAAATAAATCTCCTTTATAAAAGCCAATAGATATCTGGTACTTTGCATCAGCACACCTTTGGATGACTAATACACACAGTTTGCAAGCTGTCTTCGTCTTCCAAGTAGTCAGTAAATAAATCATTATTTAACCATGCAAAACATGCTTATACCTCCTCTCTTCTTGTTAGCCTGGCAGGATAAAACAAAACAAAAATAAAATAAAAACTTACATATTCCTTTTGGCTACCTCTTTAGTTCCACATGGTAAAAGAAAAACTTCATGCAATTTAGGAATTCACAGCTTTTATTTAGGGATTTGTGAACCAGGCAGTACCTGTTTTGGAAAAGTAGAAGGAAGCTCCCAGAGAGTCTAGAAAGGAAAAATTCATATAGGAGGAATGCACAAGCAAGTGAGGAAATATTTTGATTGGCTGATATTAAGTTTCCATTTTACTTAGGGGGGGGTCTTACAAAGTGGGGAGCAGGTGGTTGTTTAGGAATGAGGAAGTTAGTTGGTGTGAGGATGGTCAAATTCAGGTGATGGCCTTGGCCCTAGCCAGTTGCAGGCAGCTGGCTGTTGGTGCCAATGAGGCAGCCCCTGTCTCCACATCTCCTTGGACCTGTGTCTAAAAGTAGCTGATAGAACTAGCTTGCAAATGCTCCCTAAACCAACCTAGGGTCAAGGACACCTGAGGAACCATAACAGAGTATGTTATATAATCTGATTGACATGTTATGCTTACCATTGTATCAGTATGTTATTGCATGCCAAAAATGAGATAGTAACAACCACCAGGTCAGTTGCAGCCTGATATGGACCGCTATACGTCTCCTCCTCTTGTGTTTTTTCTCTTGCCCCCCTCGCGAGTCCCTTTGTTGGACATGGTTAACAGTTGGTGATAAATGATAAAGATCTGCTGTATTTAAATTTGATCTTCTGTGTAAGTCGGACATTTATGGGGAACAGAAACTTGAATAGGTTTTTTAATTTTGACAATATGGGGTTTAACACAGACAACTGTATATTGGGCCTGTGAGATTTTATTTATAAATCCCTCCCCCCCTTTTGATCTAGCCCTGGCTCAGTGCTGAGATAAAAAGTTAAAGCATTAGTGTCACTCTCAGTTACCATCTGCTGGTTCTATATGGCTTTCATAGGAGATAAACTCTAGGTTACACATGGTGGGGAAGTGGTAGCTTTTGTTCTTATCACCTCTCATTCTAGGTGGATGATCACTACTTGGGGACATTGCTGGGTACAAACATTTAAAACTTTTGAGAGGATCCAGTGCACAAGGGAGACTATTGTGAGCAATAAAATGTCCAACGTTTGGAGTATGCTTCTGAGCCAAGGACCCTAGGACCCAAACCAAGTGAAGTCAAAGAGATTAAAAAATGACCCTGAAAAACTTACTTGCGTGAAGCATGTTTCACTATTTCATGTAACTGCATTTCTACTTCTTTCCCAGAAGTATTTATCCAGGTATAGCAAGAAGTATTGATAACAGCACAAATTCCTCCTTGCTCAGCCAGCAAGTAGTCAAGGCAACTCTATTATCTTAGAACAATTTTAGCTAAAAAAAATCTAAGGATTTTTCTTGTGCAGCAATAGCTTCTGCAGTGGACTCAGCAGTTTCTCCTACTGTTATAGATTAGTTTCTGATCATATTCCTATTTATGTTAACACCTAAACAAGGAAATACGAGTTCAAGGAAAGATGCTCATCCAGCATCAATGACACCCTAGGCTATAGACGTTTGGCTCAAGAGTATAAATTAAGTGAGGTTGTCCAGTGCAAAACTTTCGATTTGTTAAATTTCAAAGGAAACTACTAAGATTCCCAATCCTCATTGTCCTGACATAGTCCAAATGTCTGTCCATAGAAATGCTTGAGCCTGATAAAATGACTTTAACTTGGTCCTTTAAAACACTCAAGTTATTTATCACTGTGTGAGACTTAATCAACAGGCTTTCTACTGTTGGCCAGGGTCTGGCAGAAGAACAGAATGAGTCACTTCAATTTAAAATCAAGCATCAGCATGGCTTTCAAAGACTGTGTGAATGAGCGTATATCTTAGTTTTCTAGACTTCTGTAACAAAGTACCACAAACTGGGTGGCTTAAAACAATAAAAATTTATTGTCTCACAAGTCTAGAGGCTAGAAATCTGGAAGCAGGTGTCAGCAAGGCCATGCTTCCTTTTTAAATCCCTGGAAAAGAACCTGTTCCATGCCTCTTCTAGCTTCTGGTGTTTTGCTAGCAATCCATGATATTCTCCCCTCCGTCTGTCTGTCTATGTTCACATTTCCTCTTCTTACAAGGACACTGATCATATTGCATTAAGAGTCCATCCTATTCCAGTATGACCTCCTTTTAACTTGTCTAATTTCATCTGCAATGACTCTATTTCCAATAAAATCACATTTTGAGGTACTAGGGATTAGAACTTCACTATATCTTTTGGGGTGACATAATTCAATGTGACTACCTCTCAAGTGTGTATGTATATGCCTGCATGTATAAGCATCATTGGTTAATTACACTCATTTTCCCATACAACCCTACCTATGAATCTTCCACTGATGATAGTAACATCAGTAACAGCAGTACAATAATGACCACCATCATTACTCCCCTTAGGCCTGGTGCGGTGCTAACTATAGACTAGGATGGGCTAAAGATAGCCTGATTTCCAAAATGTCTTTTTAAGAAAAGCATTATTGTTTGAACTTTTGTAGTTAGGTAAACTCATGCTCACTAATTCATTATCATTTTCTTTCTTTTTTTTTTTTTTTTGAGTGCTAATGGTGCCAGGCCCGGTACTCAGAGCTAGGGTACTATAGGGAACAAAACACTTAAACATTCCCACCTTTGTGTTGTTTACATTCTGGTGGGAAGAGATAATTACCATAATTAAAAAGATTAATTTACATATCAAGTTGGAAGATGGGTAGCGCCATGGAAAAACATAAGCGGGTAAGGAGGAATAAGAGTGAAGTGGAGAGGTTTATCATTTTATATAGTGTAGACAGGTGTAACCCCAATGAGATGAGGAAGAAATCATTCTAGGCAGTGCAACCAATAGTATAAAGTCTTCTGGTAAGAGCTTGTCTGATTTTTGAAGACCATCCAGGAAGTTAATGTGGCAGGAATGAAGTGAACAAGGGAAAGCTTAACAACAATCAAGGTCAAAGAGAGAAGGACTGGGGAAACTTGTAACCTCTTGGGCACTTTTGAACAGAATGCTTATGGAGCTTGTCTATGTTTTTAAAGGATTGCCTTGATTACTGTGTAGATAATATATTATAGGGCAGCAAAGGTGGAGACTGAGCGATCAGTGAAGTGTCATTTGCAATGACTCATGTATTAGTCTGTTGAAGCAAGATGGTAGCTGATCTCTGCCTGGTCTCTTCCTCTTGGGCTTTCTCTTCTTCTAGAGACTCCGTGGGCCCAGATTCTTCCCCATCTCAGCTGTAGGTTGCCATAGGGCTTGTCTCCCAGGGCTTCCTATATCAACTCTTCCCAAGGTCAGCTGCAAACTAGCAGGCAAATGGCTCCTCGCTCTTCCCGTGTGTCTTCTTGAGTGAGTGTCCATTTATGTTGGCCCACCAAGAGGCTAGGGACTCAACCTGAGTTACACCTTACTGATGTAGCCCAATCAGAAACCCTAAATTGATTTTATCGAGTAAACTTAATCAGAAGCCCCTAACTGAATTTAAGACAATCAAAGGGTATCACACTCAGAGGAAAAGATCAGTTTATAAACCAAACTGTCACAATTCAGAATAAAGATTATGAGGGTAGTTTGGAGAAAGTAAGAAAAGTGTCCAGTCACACAGTAAGTGAATTTTAATACAAATCTGCCTTACTTCACATTTACACCTCTGTTCTCTGTGTGCTCCAGCCCTACTCTGATTCAGTTAGCCTTGGGGCAGTGAGCACATGCTTATTTCTTGACATTAGAAAGGCTCTCAGAGATATTACCTAGAGACCTAAGTGTTACGAATAATAGAATTGGCTATGGTTTTGACAGATCTCTGAAAATTACTGATAGGAGCCATAATTATATTATTAGTTTTTAAAATATTTCCTTTTATTGGACACACCAGTGTCTGGATAGCCCCATGTGTAGCAAGGAGAATAAGCATTTCAACAACGGTGACATAAAGACAGAAAGAAATGAAATAATGCCTTGCAGCTGAAAGAAAGAAAGCAGCAGAGCTTCGAAGTTTTTTTTTTTGTTTTTTGTTTTTTGTTTGTTTTGTTTTGTTTTGTTTTAAGCATAGGAGAGCATTTCTTTCAGGAAGATCACCCTGATGTGAATCCTCCTTATTGTTTTGTGCTGCATGAACACATGGCAGCTATTTTATTTATTTTTGAGGGACTAAATAACATTCCTGCTCTCCAAAGAAAGTTTCACATCCTATCCTTAATCAATAGATTTGAAGGGAGTATCCAGCTAAGTTCTTGGGAGAATTTGGAGGATGTTATACATACTGGTAAAAGAGTGAAAAAAAAAAACCTACATAAACACAATAATATTTATGTATTTTGATTTAGGTATTTTCAGAGTAGAAAAGAGTCACATGGGTCAAAAATCTCTACGTATAAATTGTAAGTGTACAACCATTTTGCTTTCCAAAAATGAACAATTTTTCAGCTAATTTTACATTTCATCAGATCTATAGGATCATCTTTCATAAAATCACAGTAATTGAGCATTTACAAAATGAACAAGGATTTCAAGTGAAGGGGATAGAGTGTCTGCATGTTTGCCTCATGTTTAAGCCTCATATTTCCTGGCTTTAAACAGCGAAGGGGGCATTTTCTGTACTTGTGTTTTATAGCTTCCTAAGAAAAAAATCAGTCCTCAGGATATTAAAGCAGAAGGTTTTGGGATGCTATTTCCCATGTTCAAAAGACACACACACATGCACATGCTATACTAGAAAATATTCTTGGAGAACATTAATAAATATGCAAATATCCTCAAAATTTAACTACTATGATTAAGTAGGATTTCATTCTCATTAGCATTGAGAAGAATTTCAAATTGGCTATGAAATAAATGGCTTTGGCTTGACAGACCTTGGTGATTTTAAAGTCACAGATAAATGAGAAAGAGAGTATATTAACAAAAACTTCCCCATCACAAAATAACTATCTGGTAGAAGAAAGGATATGCAATGCAAACAAACAAACAAAATCACAAGGTAGTGTGTAATAGGGAGAAAAATCTTTATACTATAAAAGTATGGTGATTGGGGAGCACAAGTCTTTACTTAGGAAAAACACACATTTAGAATATTTGGAAGAAATATTTGCTACCTATATCCTACTTTGTATGTTTTCTGAGTATAACATACCTCAACTCCTTAAACTTCCGGTAATGAAACATGTCTCCCTTCCATCACTGTGGTATTGGTTCCTTTGTCCGTCAGGATTTAATGTCAGTGGATTTGAGATAAATATTAACATATTCTCCACAGTTGTACAGATAGCATTTTAAATGACTATTTCAGTTAATCCTTCTTAAAGCTTCAAGAACCTCATCATGCACACATACACACACACACACAGAGGTGTGTGCACACATGTGCAAATGCTTCTTCAATATCTATGGTTCTCTATTCATTGTTTTACTCTCCCCTTCCTTTCACAGACAAATTTCTTGGAAGAGCAATCTACCTCCTGCCCTTACTTGTGACTTCCTTCTTAGCCATGACTATTCAAATCATACAATTTGGCTTCAACTCTCAAACTGCTACTGGAATTTGTCTCACTAAGTCTCTGGTGTTCTGCTAACTGCAAAGCCAAGGAATATTTTAGCTTTGATTGCCCTTAATTTCTCAGCAGCATTTCTCTCACTGAACATTCTCTCTTACCTGAAAAGCTTATCCGATGATTTTCTTGAAAATAATTTTCCTGGTGTTCTATTATTCTGATAATTAATCCTAAGTATTTCATTGCTTTATTTTAGAGTAGCTTCCTCTTGTATTCCCTCTTTAAATGTTGGTGCCAAGACTTCCATGAACAATCTTCTTCTCTACCTGTCCATTACTTGAGTCCATACCCATTTACCTTCTTTCACTTTTTACAAAACTCTTTGTAATACCAGTCTAAATAAATAGCCAGGAAACTGACTCGTTAACCTGAAAACCAATACATTGAACCTCCTGGCAGATAAAAACTTATGGATTGTCCCATGACCTCAAATGTAATTTTTCCAATAATAAACTCTCTGAATGGTTCTCCACTCCTTAGTCTGTACTATAATGAACAGAAATTCCTTCAATGAGTGACATAAAACTTATGGATTGTCCCATGACCTCAAATTTAATTTTTCTAATAATAAACTTTCTGAATGGTTCTCCACTCCTTAGTCTGTACTATAGTGAACAGAAATTCCTTCAATGAGTGACATAACTAAGCAAGCTAGAAAGGCATCCTTCTCATTGACCCCAATAACTAATCAGTCATAAAATTCTGTAAATTTTAAAATATGTGTCAGATACTTACCCACTACTCCTCCAACCTCTCTGTCACTGTTTTTTACAAGCTCTCATCATTTCTATAACGACTCCTTAAAGGGCTTGCTGTTTCAAATCTGTGTTCTCACCAAACATCTATCTTATATTCAACAGTTAGAATAAATTTCCCTTGAAAGAAAATAAGATGATGATGATGACAGATAGATAGATACAAAAATAGACATGTAGATAGAAGTTTAAATGGATAGATATATAGATAAATAGATGATAGAGGAGAGACAGAGAGAGGGAGAGAGAGAGAGAGAACACTTGCTATAACACAGTGGTTCCACTTCTGAGACCTTGGGTTTCCAGCAATTTTTATATGAATAAGTTTTACATTTTTGACAACATGTGTTAGAGAATTTCTAACTAGAATTTTTTTTCCTGCAAGTATTTGAATGATACTTTTCATATCTATGTAACTATACTAAGAAGATCTTCCAATTTTAGCAGCAAATATATGCCCTAAGCAGATTCTTATTTGTTGATATGAATATATAAATAAGGTGTTTAGGATATGTTCTTGGGGATCATAAGGTCCCCAAAGAGCAGGCTTTAGAAAATATTTGTTGTTCAACTAATCATAGGGCTTTTGTTTACTAAGCTAGTTATGCCACCTGAGAGTAAAAATGGAATTTTTTAGGAAAATAAAGATTTAAAAAATGTAGTAGCTCTTTAAGTGAAGAAATAAGGGAAAGATAAACTACAGGGATTTTTAATTGGGAAATTCTTTAAATATCTCCTGAGAGAAGTGAAATATGAATCTTTTCCCCCAATCACCCCTCTTCACCACTCCCCCCAAAAATAGCTGTTGGCAGAACTCAAAACTTCTTCTCTAATTATTTGATCATAAATCCAATTAACTCTTTGTATTCTCAAGGAGAATTAATGGTGCCATATGATTTTAAACTGGCAACAATAACAACAATGAAACCTATTTCTGTTTACCCTCAACCCATACTCTTTTGGTATTAATTGCTCTCATCTGATGTGTGGACTTTTCTGATTCTTCCATTACATTATAAGATTCTTAGAAGACAGAGGCCATATCTTCATTCTGCATCATTCTTTCCACAACCTCCCTGCATCTCCCACCTCTCCATAATCCAAAGTTGTGCTTTAAATATAGTAAGCCAGAACTTTTAAAAATAATTTTAAAAGATGATAAAAAACAAATGTCTTAACTTTTCAATTCACCCTTCTCTCCTTACTCTACTACTCTCACCCCCACTGCATGGAATAAACCAGAAGATAAAAGCAGGGAATTTTAAATCCATAGAATCATCTTGTGGTTAAAATCAATCTGCCAAATACAGATTTGAGAGATCTCAAATAAACCTTTTATCTGTGTAAAGAATGAAGCAGCCAGAAAACAAATGCTGCTTGTTTAGTTTGTGAGCATTTCTTGCAAAGTTTGATGTATAAAAATAAACTCCTTTTCTGGGAGCTCTGTGTTAAGCCTTAGCAGCAAGTATGTCTACAATCCCTTTCTTTTGAACATGACTATTTTTCAATGGATAAGCTCTATTACCTGCAGCATCAGTATTCTGTTGCTTTTACAAATAGAGAATTATTTTTCTATAAAACTCTCCAAAAATGTTCCACAGGTGTTATATTGGATTCTGCAACTGCTAACCACTCTTCACAGATACTAAAGGTGTAAACATTGCATTCCCAAAAATGTTTTTTAAAGTCAGAAATACAGTAACTCTATATAATGGCTGTAAACCAAATAATATTATCGTAGTAACAGATTATTACTTTATAAATATCTCCACCAAAACGCATCTTGTAATTATTTTTCCATCGGGAGAGAACTTGCTATTTGCTTAGGATATCTACTATTTACTCCCTGATTTTGTTCAAGGAAGTCTGTATTGTACAGAATTTCATTATGAAATATAAGAAATGGTTCTACTCTACTAGCGCTATTGCAATCAATGTTATTATTAAGGTCTATTCTAATTCCAGACCAGGACATGGGCACTCTGTAAAATAAATAGCTTTCAGAATAAATAAGACACCTCAAAGCACTAAAAAGCAAGTATTGTGTTTCTTCATCTTTTGGAAAGTTTCTCACTGTTGCCCGTAAGTCCTAGTGAGTTATAGTTCTTTTATACACATGAAAAAAGATAATGGCTATAATACCACTGTGAATTTCAACTTTCAGCACTCTCTCCAAAGCTAAAAGTTAGCCTCCAAAGCTTTTAGAAGGCTGCTGCCCTTTTCAAACTGTGTTTCTAGTGCATCAGTCTTATTGATTTATTCATAGTAAATGTTACACTCTCGTTCCTTGTGTGTGAAACTGAAGAAGACTACATGAGTGCTTCCTAAACCCTGGCAACCTTCTCAGATATAATTTGGCTAAACAGTGACAACTTATTCTTTCTGGTCAGGACAATGGGCGGACTGGGGAGAGAAAATGGAGCTCTGGGTGCCAACTAGGATAGGCCATAAATTCTAGTTTACCACCAACATCAAATGTGAAATGTTTTATCATTCCAGGAACTATTACTTCCAGAAAGTGGTAAAGCCTCTCCAGTAATAAACTATTGCTCCTGATGGAACCGTGAGTGTATAATGTAAATGAGGTAAGCCTTCTTTTTGAGAAATCTATTTCTGTAGTTTTAAAAGCCTAAGGTTTAATAGAAGTGAATGAATATCAAAAGAAATTCGTGTGGCAGCTTATTACCAAATATAAACTCACCAGGAAAAAATTTAAAAAAAAATGCAAACAAAAAAAAAGACCTCTCAATTATAATGAGATATCTCATCTTCCTTTGTTTACATATTTATTCAATCATTTTAAAAATCAGGACACTTTAGCCCTCATTTTGCATTGTATATTTTATTTCACATCGTACCATTTTATTTCAATGCCAATTTACACTGAACTCTTTACTTACTGCACCTAAAGGTTTATAAAGCAGAGGAAGCCTGGAAAAACCTAAACTTTTAACCAATAACCAAAGAAAATATATAATAGGTAACTTCTTTCTTTCATTGTCTTCACTGGTTATCCACTAAAAAGATTAGAATATATTCTCTAGTATTTCATAGGGACCACATTACCTCACAAGCATAGCTTACTCCACTCAAAAGATTTGAATAAAGGTTCCACTTTTGCACTTGTACTTCAGGCAAGCCTTCTAATCAGCATAGATTAGCCCAGCTGTCTCCACACTGGCTTGCACATACCCCTGGGATTTCACAGAAATGTGCACCTTGACATCCGAAGTCTTAAGGAAATTAATTTGCAGATATCTGCTTCCATACGTACTCCTCAATAATACTGTTTTACTGAGGACTCCCATATTAGAAGTGTCATGCTATTTCCTGTCACAATAATCAAGAAAGAGATACACACCTCACCAAGATTCTTTCTATGATGTAAATATTCAATGAAAAATATTCCTGATGCCAAACAAGGGGATAATTTGAAATATTGGTGTCAGGCTAGCTTCTTTTTGTTTCCCATGTGCAATAAAGAAGCCACGGAGCTTCCTTTCCTACCCTATCTTACACATATTTTGAGAAGCTTGGCTCGAAGGAAAGGATATTTGGGTTCCAAAATGATTTTAATTGATGTGCATCATAAAAAGGTTATGGAAGTGATGGCAATTTTCATTTAATGGTATTGACACTTTCATTCCTTGGCTTTTGTCAAAGAACACATCCCATGTAGAATATATCAGAGAGCAAAGCAGAAAGAGCACATGGGTGAAAATATTAAGGGGTCTTAAATTTTATTCCCATCAGGGGGAAAAACATGGTGGGGATCCATGGTTTCTCTTTCTCTCTCTCTCTCTCTTTCTCTCCCTCTCTGTCTCTCTCTCTTGCTCTTTCTGTTTCTCTTTTTTTCTCTCTTTCCATCTTAGAATTAGAATACATTATGCTAAATATGTTTTAAAAAAAAACTTCTCTGAAAATCAAATCTACTGTAAAAACATGTTCTTCTGAATTTTTACAATTCTTAGTAAGGGTAAATTATTCTCATTCATCTCCCTCTCTGTGTTTTTATTGCTATTTTGTTTGATTTTAAAGAGTAAGAGTTTTAAAATTTACATTTGCTTTAAG
This sequence comes from Tolypeutes matacus, assembly GCA_026826555.1. Classification (NCBI taxonomy): domain Eukaryota; kingdom Metazoa; phylum Chordata; class Mammalia; order Cingulata; family Chlamyphoridae; genus Tolypeutes; species Tolypeutes matacus. The sequence goes on from JAKSZT010010858.1 coordinate 2,277,733, forward strand.
AGACTAAGGTTATGTTTATTGTAAAAGGAACTTATTTTGGAGTTGTCATAGTTTTTTAATTTTTTGGACATTTATTCAGACTCATGAGTAGTATTCTCATTAACTTTATCCAATATACTATTGGGTACTGTAAATACATTTTCATTTAAAACACTGTGTTCAAATCTCCTACTCTCTACCACTTATAAACACTTCCTCTGTTTGTGTATTTATTCTTACCAGGTAATTATTATATTTTGATTAAGTCAACAGGCTGTGTTTTGAATTTTCCTGGAAATAAAGCACCTGTGTTTACTAATGGCTCAATATTGTTCCTCTTTTTTCTAATAATTTCCACATATTAAATTAAGTTGTACCTCTCAGTAAAGTTTATTGAGGTATAATTACCATATAGTAAAATTCACCTTTTTTCTCTTCTATTTCTATGAATTTTGACAACATATACAGTCATATAATACTACCAGAAAAAGTATAAAATATCTCTATTACCTCAAAAATTACCTTTGCTTGATCTTGGGGTCAATATTCTCTTACTTTAAATTAGAACATGATACAGAGGTACTGGTGTGTATAACTAGAACATAATTCCTACACACATTTAATTCCTCTCTCTTAGAGGTTATGGTTTTCTAATATTGTCAATTATGTAATTATATATAAAATCACTTGAGGACTTGAAATGAAATTACTAATCTATTTATATGTAAGAATGCTGAAGTGTCTGTCACAGTTTTCTGTGATGTCTTTTAAGGCACTTTGATATGAACTAAACAATTAAAATTTGCCATGGATATGTAGGTTTCTGTATACAGGAAAAAATCCTAACAGGCACAATTTTTACATAGAAATTGAGGTTATTTTTATCAGGTTACATTTAATATCCACATCCATTGAAAAAAATCCCTCTAAAGTGAAAGATTAATGGGCATAAATAGTAGTCATTTGTGAGATTTGGAATTATATAAAAATTGTAGTTAAAGACCTCTAACGGCTGGCTAAAATTTGATTTATAATATGAATTATATTCCATTTTTGTGTTCAATATTTTAAAGAGAATTTAGGCAAGTTCTCAGTGATACATGGATAAGTATTTTCTGAATAGGGAATATTATGTGCTTTTGATAGACACCTCAGTATCAATGTTTTGAGAGGAATTGCTGTACAATTCTTTTCACTCCTCTGTATCTATTTATATGAGCAAAATTACTCATATAATTTTGTCATATATTGATGAAATAAGCCTTATTTTGTCAATATATGACATATATTGATGGATAAATGAACTAAATGCAAAAATATATATATAAAGAAACAATTCCCTCAATTTCATTAAGATAAATTTTCAATAAAACTTCAACTTATGTTTAATAAACATGTATCAAATACTGTAATTTATTTATATTGTTTATATTTTAAACTAATAGCAATTTACTTAAATATAAAATCTTTTTCAACTATACAGAGAATTAAATTTCCATTTTATATCTTTTTTCAACTATACCAATAAATTAGCTTTCTGCTTGAATAAAATTTTACAAAAGAGTCCAGCAACATGAAGACTCTAAACATCACAGTAACGCCCAAGATAAAATTAAACATTATAAGACATACAAAAAACAAGAATTTGTGGCCTGTAAACAGGAAGAAGAAACCAATTAATGCAAATGAATTTGAAAATATTCAGATCTTGAAATCAAGAAAAGAGATTTTAATGCACCTTTTATACATATGTTCAAATACCTAAAGGAAAGGGTGGTTGGATTGAATGAACAGATGTGAATATCAGCAGAAATGAAACTATTTTAAAAATGAAAATTCTAGAATTGAAATATACAAAATACAAATGAACAAGTCACTGGATTTGACCCATCCAGATTGTAGATTGTAGAATGGATAATTCCTGAATTTAAGAAAAAGGAAAGACAGAAGTAAAAAATGAAAAAAAATGAAAAAAAAAAAAAACGTACAAAACAGAGACTTGGTGACCTTTCTAACAATATCAAGTAGACTAACATATATGTTTTTGTATTACAGGAGAAGTCAGAAAGAAATGAAAAGAAAGTACAATTGTAAAAACTACCAAAAGGTCCCTAGATCTGGTGAAAAACATGAATTTATAGACCAAAGAAAGTCAATGAACCCCAAGAATGATAGGTTATAAGGAAATCATACAGTCAAAGTAAAGAAAGCAGAGGGTAATGGAAAATCTTGAAATCACCTCCATAGAAAATACTTATTGTATGTACAAAAAAATTGATATAAAGAATAGCTTTCTGATTATTTGAAAGGGAAAAGAGCACAGCAATTTTATTTTTCCCATGCTTCTGGGGAATTCTACACATGCGCATGATTGTTTTGTAAGTTCACAACCTTTGTAATAAAAATATATTTTAAAAAATTATAGGGTGGGTTGGGGTAAAAATACACCAAATGTAAGATATGGATTATAGTTAGTAGTAGTAGTTTGATGATTCTCTTGCTTAGTTTGTAACAAATGTTTCACAACAATGCAAGGTGGTGTTGGTGGTGTGATGTAGGGGACCCCTGTATGATGTAATGCATGTTTATTTTATAAGTTCACAACTTTTACAATACACTTATTGTTTATATATGTTCATGTATGAATGATATACTTCAATAAAAGAAAAAAAGAAAAAAACAAGATAAAAAACATTGGAAGTCAGAACATATCATTAAGAAAAGAAAAGGAAATGAAGACAGATTCAGATATGCAAATGTTAAGAAAGTTTAAGTTATAACATAAAACTGTATAAACATTATAGTTGTTATTGTTATGAGAATAGAAAAATAGATCAATGTAATCGAATGAAAGATCCAGAAATAGACAAGCATTTATAAAATCATTTAAATTTTGATAAAGGTGCCAATGTATTTCAATGAGAAAGGAAAGTCTTTTAAACAAATGGTCCTGCAACAAGTAGTAAAACATGGAATAAAATAAACCTTAAATCCACCTAATAGCATACAAAATCATTACTTTGAATTGGAGCAAAACCAAAATGGAAAAGTTAAAACTCTACAATTTTAGAAGAAAAAACCAAGGAATGTCTTTGCAGCCTGAGGGTAGGCAAAGAATTCTTAGAGATAAGATAAAAAGAAAAAGAATAAAGGGGAAACCTGATAAATTAACCTTTATCAAAATAGAAAATTTAGTAAAATGCACAAGCAAAACCTTTAACTGAAAAAAATGCTTTTACATATAAAGTACTGCTAAAAACAATAAAAATAATTAACCCAATAATTTTACCTAATAAAAATGGGTAAAAAATTGGGCACTTTACAAAGACCATGTACAAATGTACAATAGACATGAAAAATATTCAACATCATTGTTCATCAGAAAAATATGTGATTAAAATAAATTTCTGTACATTCATGAGGAAAGTTAAAATTTAAAAATCTTCCAATACCAAATGTTGGCCAGGATGTAGGGCTCCATGATTTCTCATACAAACTGGTTAGGATGTAAATAACAAATCCTCTTGAAAAAGTAGTTTGGCAGCCAGTTATTATACTTTTGGTATTTACCCAAGAAAAATGAAACTCTATGGCTGCAAAAATGTTCAGGGCTGCTTTATACACAAGAGTTAAAAACTAGAGTGGATGTGAATATTCTTGCTGTCCTGATTTTGTGATAATCAGGGAAGGCTAAACATTCGCTATATTAGAAACCATGCATGTGTCCCCAGATCTTGTTTTTCTCCCTAGGTCTGGTTTTTAGAATGCTCGTGATAAACTAAGCCTGATTTATTATATGACCATCCTGTATGGGAAAAGACTGTAACTTTGGGTATCTTTGGTCAAACTTAAGAGATATAGCAGGGGGATGGATGTGGCTCGAGTGGTTGGGCATCTGTCTCCCATATGAGGGATCTGGGTTCAACCCCTGGGACTTCCTGGTGAAAATTGAAAAAAGAAAAATATAGAAGGCACATGGGCCACCAAGCCCCATGTGTGGGTGAGCCTCCAGGCCCTATGTGCAGGTGCGCTGCCAACCCTGCGAGCCGGTGAGCCGCCAGGCTCTGTGTGTGGGTGAACCAGTACAATTGACTTCCAATCAATTAGTTTCTGCACAAACCTGAAATAGAACAATAACCTAGCAATAACCCTGATCATCAACCCAGGCCCTGCGAGTCATGCAGCAAGGTGATGACACAAAAGGAGAGTGACACAGGGGAGAGCCAAGACGAGTCGCACCGAAAAACCAGGAACTGAGGTGGCGCAGGCGGTAGGACGCTTCTCTCCCACATTGGAGATTCTGAGGATCGAATCCCAGTGAAGACAGGAGGAGAAGGATGAGAAGAGAGGGCAGGAAACAGACACAGACAGTTGCCCAGTGAATGGACAGAAAAACAACAAAAACAGGGCGGGGGAGGGGGATATAAAAATGGATAAAAGTAAGTAAGTAAATAAATAAATCCTTAAAAAATTGTATAGGGGAGGAAGGTACGGACTATAGTTAGTGGTAATACTTTGACAATGCTCTTTCACGATTTGTTAACAAATGTTTCACAACAATGCAAGGTGTTTGTGTTTGTGGGCGTGTGATGTGTGGGAGCCCTGTATGAAGTTATGCATGTTTGTTTTGTAAGGTCACTATGTTTAATGAACACTTATCATTTATGTATGTTCATGTATGAATGATATACTTCAATAAGTTGTTTAAAAAGAAAACTAGACGTCGTTTAGTTGTCTCTCAAAAGGATAATGGATAAATATTTTGTGGTAAATTAATGTGATAAATATACTACTCAGCAATAAAAAGAAACAAACTGCTAATATCCACAAAACAAGATGTATCTCACAGATAGTATAGTGAGCAAATTAAGCTGGATACAAAACATCATAGGCTGCATGATTCCATTTCTATGATATTCTAGAATAAGCAAAACTAATCCATGGTAAAAAAAAAAATCATAACAATGTGCATCTTTGCAGGAGTTGAAGGATTGATTGGAAATATTCACATGATAACTGTCTGAGGTGATGGGAATATTCTGAGCCTTAATAGTGTGTGCTGTAGTCAAAATTCATCAAATTTTTTTTATCAAAGCCTTGTTCATTTTGTTCGTGTTAAATGCTATCTCAAAGAAACAAAAACAGAAAAGGAAACAAATACTGAGCACTTCTAAGTATGTTTGTTGCTGTTTAGTGATAGAGTATAACAATTTTTAATCTGTCATCTGTGTTTACTAGGCTTATGTAAATGTGTAAATATATTGAGGTTAATGAACACCAGGTTTCTCACTCTTTAGGAAGGAAGATACAAAGATTAAAAAGGAAAGAAAATTTACCTAGAATGTGTCTTGTGTTGGAATGAAATTAGATACATCAGTATGAACTCATTGTTTTTATAGTTAAAGATGTACTTATAGTGGTATATTTACTATTCCATTCATTGAGAAGGCCAAGAAATGACCGGTATACATATTGCCCAGTCTTGTTTCTAAAAATCATTCTGCACAAAAATCCACGGAATCTAGATGATATTAGGGCGGAGTCAGGAAAAATGCCTGGCAATCCTGGGCCATCATGTGTTGCTAGACTAAAGAAGTGCTCAAAGATTCAAAAAGAGTCATGTAGTAGTCAGAAGCACACAGGAGCTATCCACATGCATACAGCAAGAACAAGAGACAAGGTTAAAGCAAAAGGAGAACACGTAAACTGGTGAAGATGAGTCAAGTGCAAAGGGTATATAGGAGTTCCTTGCACTTATTCTTGCAACTGTTCTGTAAATGTGAAATTGAGACAAGATGAAATGTAACAAAAATCATTTACTGGACATCTTTAAAGGATTGAAAACCACTGGACTGGACAACCTGGACCCACCCTATGAAATTACAATTTTTTTTTAACAATTCTCTGACAATAATGCTTCTTTTCTGCTTCCTTATCACCATCTGCCCCTTAGGATCCACTTAAATGCTCTCTTCTCCCTAAGGCTTTCCTTGATGAGTTGAATCTATGATGGCTTCCTTGACCATCACCTTTATAATTTAGTGGGTGGACCATTCAAGCATAATTTTCTAAAGGCCTCCTAACATTACACTTATTTTTGGAATGTCTTTTTGTTTAGAGACTTTTGAAATCCTAAAATGCTAAAATGCTGTTTTAATGTTGTCAGCCACAACTAGATAATACCTAACTATAATTCTTGAGCCAAACAGGTACTAAATATTTTTCTAGTTCAACTGTTTTTTTATCTAACAAATATATCCTGGTGAGAGCTTTGCTTTAAAAAATGTTTAATTCTGTACAATTTTTGTATGCTTTTGTCTTTAAAATGATTTGCATAAAATCAAACATTCAGGTTTCATTCCTTATATTAGAAAGTTAAGTTTTTTTGTGTGGTTTGGATTGAAATACAAAGATTTTGAAACCAAATTATTTTCTTAAGTGTAAATGTGTTTTAATTTGTCAATCATTAAAATAAACAAGTTCAAATATAAATCATTTCATGAATTTCTTTTCTCTACTGTCTCCTGAAGAAAAAAACCCTCTATTATTTAGTCCAAATGTTTTCACAACTTGTCTCTATTTTACCACATTATATCAAAACTATCCTATTTCCTGGCCCTCGTCAGATGTAACACAGTCTTGGTAATCAGATAACATTTTTATATGGAAGCCTTTATCTTTAGCGGGTCCTGGACTGACAAAAGGAGAGAAAGCAACAGATGTTTTCAAACTCCAGTGACCATCTGCTGAGCCCTTAGCAGCCCTCCTGACAGAGGAGCAATCTGCAGAGTGCATACTCATAAAACACCCATTTTGTGAATGAAATGATTTTAACGGTCTCTAAGGCTATCACTTTGTCATCCTTTGTCAGTACTAAAATTAATGTGAAAATAAAAGTAAACAAAGCATCTTTCCTTCCTGTGTTTCCAAAATTTATCTGCATGTTTAAACATCTAACTCTAGTGCAAACAAACATGGTTTTATTATAATTGCATTTAAATCTTGATGGAAAACAGCAATCCCCCACCAAATATTTTTTTTTCCTCTTCAGGATTTTGCTTATAGGATTAAAACTGAGCTATAGTCTATCCTTCAGGTAAAATACACAAGTTTTTGTTCTATTCACAATTTTCTCCTCTAGACATACTCAAATCCCAATATCATCTGTCCTGGTTTCCCAAACTCCATCAGAACCTCTGTCTTAAGTGACTCATCTTCTGAAGATTTCACTTCACTTTATTCCCATCACTGCTTGGCTCAGAATGGTATCATACCTCTCAATTTCTTCTCTTCTACACTTTCATTACTTAACCATTTAATGTTATGCCCTTGGCCTGTTATATTCTTGTCACAATGCTAAATTCTGGAGAAAGAACAATTTTGCCCTCAGAATGCACAGTTGGAAGATGACCTTTGATTGTGTTTGTATACATAGGTGTGACAGAGAGTGAGTAAGGGTGGTGATAGGTCAATGTTTAAGAAAACTGGTTTAGCTTTAAATGTTGTCATAACTGGAGTTGCCAAGAAGGAAGTTGGATAGAAGGGTCTAGAGCTGAGAAGAACTGATGATAAAAATTGGCAATTCATCCACCTATAAGTAGCAGTGGTGGTAAGAGAACTATACCCAGGAGAATATCTGAGAATTGAGAGGGAAAAAAGGTCTAAGGATAAAATCTAGGTGATCATACATTGGGAAAATGAAACAAAACAAAACAAAAAACACAATAAAGGCTGTTCCTCTACTTTACAATTAAAAATAAAAATTGTAGAGGGATTTCATGAAATTTTAAAAATAAAAATTAATTTATATTGTTTAGCTGAGTTTTAACAGCTTAGAAGCTATGTCTCTTTCCTAAAGCCCACAGTCACATGGGGAAATAATTTCAAGAAGCAAGTTAAAGAGGGTGATTGTCAGAGGAGGCCCTGCATAGTCTATTTGATGGCACTGGTAATGGCCAAAAAAGAAGCAGCTGTTGTAGACCCGGTACCAAATACACAACTTAAACTTTTGTCATGTTACTTTTTTTCCTTTATTTTTCTCTAGGCTATTTTTTAACCAGTGTGTTATAGCATCCCTTCTCCAGTTTAAACTATCTCCATAGACTCTTTTCATCATGGAAGGCAAAGCTTTTTACTGCAGGCTGCTTTTCTTTCCTCTCAGAAGCCTTTACTGCTGACACATTCACCTATGGATCTCCTTTTATAAATGGTCAGGGATTGATTTACCCATTTATTTCTGGTCCCAAAGAAGACAAGCACCCAGAGAGTTTTGTTATTATAGTTCTTAAGGCAAATTACTTGGAGGTGGGGGGCAGGAAACAGAGAATAATCACTTTAAACATGGGGCAATGACAAAGCATAAAAATTACTTAAATGATCAGTGTGAAGTGAATTGGCAAAATGTTGTGTCGTGGGAACACAGGTTCAGGACAAAACATAAACTTTCCACAAATGATCCTTTTATTGCACAGAATAGAGTCAAGAGAAAGGGCAAATAGTCTCCTTATCACTTACACAGCACAGAATCCTAAAGAGCAGGGGAAGAAGTCACAGCATTACCAGTCTCCCCAGGGGGCCAAAAACTCCCCGGTTGGGAGTCCATAGATGGCAGTTCCTCATGCCCCACTTGGAGCTTGAGAATAGAGACCAATCTATGCTGTTTGAGTGGCTTTTATCCTCCTCCGGGGGAGGGAAACCTGCCACAGAGAATTCCTGTTCTGATAAGTATCTGGTTTCCTTGTTCCCAGTTTTCATGAGACTTAACATTTCCCCCAGGTTGTGGAATGACACAAAATAAAGAAAGGAGGTGGGGACAGCAGATGGTTGCTGAGTGTGTGTAGCGTCTGTGATTTCTCTAATAATCAGTTCTTTTTTTTTTTTTTTTCTTTATTTTTAAAGCTTTAGATTATATGAATGCTACATCGAAAATATAGGGGATTCCCATATACCCCTTCCCTTCCCCCTCCCACACTTTCCTCCATTAATATATCTTTCAATAGTGTGGTACATTTGTAATTAGCACTAAGCCCATTAAATATATGTCCCAGAGACTAATATCTTCCAGCTGTTCATATGCCGGTTGAGCCCTGAATTTCAGAGTTGCAGCCAACACCTACTCTCCAGTTCACTGGACTGACCCAGGACCACTAATAAAAGGATGATGATGGACAACACTCATGCCAAAAATCAGAGTATCTACAACTGTAAGCAAGACAGTTCCATACATCTGCCCCATGGAATCTAAGCCCCCTCTCAGTCATAAGCATCAACATCCCCAAATCCTCAAGATTTAGGAATAAACAAACATAAGGGGGAAATGCAACTATGGACTAAAGTAGACTTATTAGTATCCAAAAAAATCAGTTCTTGAGCTAACCTCTCTGCCTTCCATTGAGATAGTAAAAGGGAGATAATTTGGGCTTCAGGTTTAGGCTTTTGCGTTTGAATGGGATGATCACATTGTTCTCACCTAAGAGAGTAAACTGGTTTTAGAGTCTTTGGCCACTATATCCTTTAAATCTGAAAGAGAAACCGTAATTAACACTGATGATGCAAATTAGGAATGAGGGGAATCTCCTTTTTTATTTCTTTTCTTTAAAATAAAATAAGAATTTGATTTCCCTTTTAAGCATTGTCCCAAATCCTTCCTTGCCCTAACTTTTCATCTTAAGGAAAGATTGTAGGCAAAGTGAGATGGGGTGCACGGAACTGCAAGAATTAATTATAACACAAATAGCACTTCGGAGGAGTGATTTTGGTGTGATCAGAAGAACAGTGATTCTTGAAATTCATTTTACAATAATCTTTCTATTTAAATTAAAGAATGTATAGAGAAAAAGTGATTAGATAATATGCACAGTTTGTTTTTCTGATAAGGGTAGTTATTTCACCTAGTTAAAACTTAATTGCAATGAAGCGGAAACTAACTATTCTTTTCTATTATACATACTCAGGACTTAAGCCAGCCAAACTCAAACTCTCTGTGCCAATCACTAAAATATACACTAATCCTAAGACACCTAGGTGAGAGTATAAACCATCAGGACCAGGGCACCACTCAAAATTCACATAAAGAACCCACATGGACAAAAAACAGATAAATGAAAACCTCAATGAGTTTATTTGCTGGGTTACTGGTGGCATTTCTTCATATAGTACATATTCTATTCTGTTCATTATTCAGAGATGAAACTTTGCCTAAATTGTCATCAGAATTAGTTTATTTGACGGTTTTATGATGGGCATTTGTGGTTAAGTACATTTTAATTAATAATTTCTGAAAGTATTTACGGCACTATTCTAGTATCTATTTTTCACCAAGACAAAAAGCATACTCATCCTAATGCTGTACAAATTAAATTCTAACACATAAAGGCAAGGGATGGGCTTTGCGATCCCTCTCAATTGATTGCATTTGTTTCATTCTTAAGATTTATCCATATCTTATTTTATTGTACTAGATTCTAAAATCTGGAATTCAAAATGTGTGAAAGCCATTGAATTTAGTTCTCTAGGCTGTTTTGCTTACTTTCACCTAAGGGAAATGAAGAATGTATGTGACTATTAAAGGATGATGCTCTTCCTTAATATATATTTTTTACAAAGTAAATATGTTTCCTGATGTGGAAGTAAGAACTCAGTCTTTTAAGAAATTAGTTGAATAAATTAAATCAGAATTTTGTTCCCGCTGCCTCCTTGAATCCCCTGTCCTTCCTAAGTTTCCCTTAATGAATGTTTTTCTTTCAGCCATAATTCATATGTTACAGACAATCCAGGCCCAAACCAAGGTACTAATTTCCTAAGGGTACTTGTCTCTCAGGGAAATTCAAACAACAAAACTAATTTTAAACTCAATGTTTGTTATAAATCAAACCTAAAAGGCCAAAGGGTATTTTACTTTTGGAATGCTATTGAAACTAAAGCAAACCAAAATGAAACTGATGAGTTGATAAACATGGATGGAAATCAGAAGAAAATATTTAATTATTTGTGTTCATTTGGTTTTATTCAATGGTCATTGAAAGAATCTTATGTTTTCATTCCCTTACTTAGTAACCTATCAGTAGTTTAATTGGGTGAATATTAAGAGCTGCTTTCCCTCCTTTCTCTCCTCAGAGTGCTACCAATAGATGTTTAATATGTAAATTAGTGGGAAGCGGCTGTGGCTCAATCAGTAGGGCTCCCGTTTACCATATGGTTAGCTGACCCAGCGAGAACAAGCAGCAAGGGGGGGATAAATGAATAAATAAAAAAAATAAAAAATATATATATATTTATGTAAATTAGTTTTAGAAAAAAATTTTGAGAAATCCTTTAGGTTGTTTCTAGGATGTAACAAAGAACAGCAGGCAAATTTTTTATAAGCCAGGATATTAATTTAAACATGACATGAAAAATCCAAATTATCCATGAAACCTAGGGGAAGATTGGGTTTTCCTCCAGAAACAAATTTGTAAATACGTTGTTTAAGATAAGCACTCTTTCTCCTTTGTCTGCGTGCATGCATTCCCTTTATCTTTTACCAAATCGTTACTATAAGGAAATAATCAAGATGGACAAATAAGCACACAAATATTCCCGCATAATTTTTCTATTCCTGTAAAACTTTCCTTCAAGAAAATCATTTTCCTAGAGCCTGCATTCAACTTAGCATTAGAATCATTATACAGTACCAAACTTCCCATACTTAAATAGAGCCAGTGTAAATCTCATTATCATTTTAATTAAGAGAAACATATGCTGAAATTTGGTATTTTCACTTGTACAGATGCCAGTTAGTTAGTTCCAGCCATTAGGAAAAAAAATAGTTTCTATAACATTGAATAAATATTAAGATAAAATGCATTAAAATAAACATTACATATTTTTTATTAGAAAAGTTGTGAGCTTACAAAACAATCATGCATAATGTGCAGAGTTTCCATGTATTACATATTTTAATTAGTCATTTCTGTATTTGTATGTGCAATGGAGATAAAAACCTTGTTTCTGAAGGCCAGCAGACCCACGTTTACATTTCTTGGTTATTTGCCCTTGGGAATGTTGCCTAGTCTTTCTAAAGCCTGTTTCTCAACATGCAAAATTTGGGCAATCCTAATGAACATTTCATGTGATTGACCTGAAGATTATATAAAATAATTTTGTATAAATGACAATGATGAGGATGCAAAATGATAAATGCACTTTGGAAGACAATCCAACAGTTTTTTACAAAGTTAAACATAGGCTTACTATATAATTTCAGCAATTGCACTCCTAGGTACAAAGGAGTTGAACAAATTATGTCCACACAAATACTTGTATAAGAATGTTTATAGCAGCTTCATTCACAATTGCCCCAAATTAGAAACAACTAAGATACCCTTCCATAGGTAAATGGATAAACAGACTGTGCACATCATATATTCATCAATAAAATGAGATGAGCTATCAAGCCCAAAACATGGTGGAACAATAAATACATATTGCTAAGTGAAAGAATTCAGTCTGAAAAAGGTGCCTATTGTATGATTCCAACTACATGACATTGTGGAAAAGGTATAATAATAATGACAGTAAAAAGATCAGTGGTTGCCATGGGGTAGGGTAGAGTTGAGGGAAGAGATGTAAAGGTGGAACATAGAGCATTTTTAGGAGAGTGAAACTATTCTGTATGATACTGCAATGATGGATGCATGACATTATACATTTGACAAACACCAAACAACTATATGCATAAAGTCAACCCTAATATAAACTATGGATTTTTGTGACTTACAATGTATCCTTATTGGTTCATCAATTGTATTAAATGTACCACGCTAATGTAATAGATTATTAACAGGGGAAATGACACTTGTGTGTGATATATGGGAACTCTTCGTACTTTATGTGCAATGTTTCTGTAAACCTAAATTGCTCTGAAAGTAAAGTATAAATGACACTGCTAGGTCCATAGAAAATGCTACTCAAAAGATTTCCAGTATGGCTATTATTGAACTTAAGTAATTTTTGACATTATAAAGGATTATTGAAGTGAGACTTCATTGAGGGCTTTTAAATTAGACATGACTATTAATTGTCTTTTGCCACTGTTTTTTACACTAAACACCCCCTTTCTCTATCTTACTTATTAAGATTAACCTCTATTTTTCATGTTTCCACACCTGAGTGTAAGACCTTATGAAATCCTTAGGTTTAAATCCTAATTAGTTTAAACTCATCATGGTATTGTCTTTGCAGATTGGCAAAGTCATATTTGTAGCAACAAATCTAGCAAATACTACCAGAGAGTGAGTTCTCTGGGAAAATCCAGGAAATTTTCCTCATTCTTAAAAAAAAAGGAAACACCATTCAACATCTCTTCCTCTTTCAGACATTATCATATTTGGATGTGACATTTGGAAATGGCAAAGCCATATTAGGAACATGAAGTGAACTTTCTTGAGGAAAATAAAGACCACCTGATGAGATCAAAGTGCAAAGATAAAAAAAATAGCCTAGTCTTAGATGATATCATGGAATCTTGGATTTAACTGACTTTGAAATAATTTTGCTTTTGTATATTTTTTTGATATGAGATATTTTTGGTCATTAAACTTTAATTATTTTGATTGGAATTTATCTGTCTCTGAGTGGAAAGTAATTTCAACAGTCCATCAACTGGTTACAAACCTTGTGTGTGATTGTTAATTTTATGTGTCAACTTGACTAGGTTGTGCTGTCCAGTTGTTTGGTCAAACACTGGCCTAGATGTTGCTGTACAGATATTCTGTAAATGGGAATAGCTTCTACAATAAGTTGGCTTTAAGTAAAGGAGATTATCTTCCATAACGTGGATGGGCCTTTTCCAATCAGTTGGAGTCTTTTAAAGTAAAGAACTGAAGGTCCCAGGAAGAAGAAGAAATTCTGCTTCAAGACTACTCTATCTACTCCTCTTTGAGTTTACAGCAGGATAGACTATATATCTTGTTGTTCCTGTTTCTTTAGAGATCTATGACTTATACCTTGTGCAGTTGGTTGAGAAGAGGAGGTAGGGGTACATGCTGCGAGAGCCTCACTATTTGTTTGGATCAGTTTGGAAGCTGATGATCCTATTTATGCTGGTATGAAGCATATCAGAACAATTGCTCAAAATGCCTGAGGTCAGAGACTATGTAAGCATCAAGCTGTTGCATTAGGAAAGGTGGAAGGACAAATTCAAGATGTTGGTGTTTGTTAGCTAATGCCTGTCAGGCACATTTATGCTTTTTATAAAAGTTAACATTCATATTTTTGCCTGAAGTAATTTTCCAATCTTTGTTAAATAAAACTATTTATGTCATCAAATTTTCATTATCTTGATTAAACTTATTATAAAATGCTCTTACAATTTTGTGGTCCAACCTTTTACACTCCATTTTTCCTTATTTTAAACATGTGTATAGACTTTTTCATAGCTGTTTTGTAGATTAAGTACCCATCCTCATGAAAAAGAAATAAGGAATGGTAGATAAACTAGTTAATGAATTGGAAAGGAAGTACAGAATATTCAGAAGCTAAAAACAAAATAAAAGGAGGATCCCAGGGAGGTCAGCAGAGCTGGACTTCACCTTGAAGATATTTGATAAAACTTACTAACTTTCAGGTTACCATGGTTAAATCCCAGAGCCTACTGAAATGTGGGGAGGCTTATTAGACCTATGTAACTCCCATTTAACTGGGATCCAAGAAAGACTTTATCCTCATTGTAAGGGTTAACTAGAAGTATAATTAACCAACACAACCCCAAAATACTCATAGCTCAAGACTGCAAGGAAATTTCCTCTCTAAATTTTGGCTGTCAGGAGGGAAAAATAATCTTTAGGTTTTATAATGACAAGTCATGCTCAAATTCTTCATACCAAATTCACACTATCTAGTCAGGAAACCTCAAGTATACAATTTTTTAAAAGTGCTATCACCTCCACATGACTGCACAACAAAAGCAATTTCTCTCTTGAGTAACATATCTTCAGTCTTGATCTTAAAGTTTTCCTCAAATGAATTTTTTTTTGAAAATTTGAAAAGAGCTCATACAATAAATCATGAGAACACAATATGTATGTCTCATGCAAATACCAGTTGGGTGTATATTGTCAGTTGAAAGATGGTCATTATTCTCCTTGCTTGACTAAGCTCTTCAATGTACTACATTTCCTGGAATCCTTTGATAAAAGTTCCATTCAAAAAATAATAATAACAACAAAAATTTAAGAAAAGTTCCATTCAATCCACAATTAAGAAAAATCCACATGAAATTTGAAAGGAGAAAGGAATAAGAAACCAAATTCATAGATGGTAGAGCTGTAGGGTACTTCTAGTGGTGGAGGCATCATCTTGACATCCTGCATCTTCTCACTGCTTCTGGATGCCATGCTAAATCACCCTTACTAGGATCTCAGGCAAGAGAAATTATTGGCTAGAAGACCAATAATTGCTACATTCCTGGATTCACGGGAAGTCATAAGCAGTATCACTGACCTTTGGCATGCTAGACCTCTCAGGATAGCATAAGCACTTTATTTCTTTAATCAAATTTCTTCCTGATCAAGACATACACAGTAACATCTATTTTCCTGCTAGAACTTGGAATGTTATACAATGATATACAAATGGTGGACTTGAAAATAATTCAGAAGCTAGAGTTATAGATACAGAATATAAAATGAGTATTTTAAAAATGTTTAAAAACAAAAGAATCATGGGATTTAAAATATAGTTAAAGAACCTGAGACCAAATTGACCTGCAAAAGAACTTATTACCTGAAAAAGTCCATTAGTCTTTGTAATGTAAACAAATGACTCCAGGAGGCATAAGTCTGTAAATCTCTCCAGAAATCTCATTCACTAACTTCCAAGGCTCGTTTGCCATTTATTCATCTTTTAACCCAGGTTGACAGTACTCTTTGCTCAACAAGTTCTGGTCATGCCGAAAAATGAAGTACTTTTCTCCTGATATAGTTGTCATAATTCACATCTCATATTTTTTATGACAAATTCCCCCAAAAATGAAAGGAAATTTTCATTTCCTTTCTGAGATGAAATTCTCAGAATTGACACTCAATAATAGTGGGTTACTAACTTTATTTTTTTGAGAGAATAAATAATTCTTTGTAAACATGCTTGTTTTAGCAGTAATTGTTAGAATAATTACTTGAAATGTATAGCAAATATGCACATTAATTTCAGAAAAAAATATTTCTACACAAGACCCTCACTTGCATTAGAGGTTTTCCAATTTAACTGAATTATAGTACTTAAATTCAACCTATATTTGATATATTGATGTTCTTTTCTTTTTATTTTTATTACTCTACCCATTTTTTTTAATAAATTTTATTGTTTTTCTATTTTTCCAAAGAACTATACTTTGTCTTTCTTTATTTTCTATATTGTTAATCTGTTTTCTATTTCATCACAATGCAGTTTGATGCTGACCAATAATTGGATAATGGATAAATTCAAATTCCTCCTAAAAGATTAATGGAGAAAAACAACAACAAAGTTCTGATTTTAACTATTAGAAATAAAATCAAAATAGTAGTTTTGAAATTAAGAATTAAATGAACAGTGTGAAGTATATAGCTGAAGAGAGAATTTTAAAAATTGCAGATAGAATTGGAGACTATCTAGATGTCACTACAGAGAAACAAAAAGTGGAAAATATCAAAGAGGGTGAAGTACATGGAGAATAGAAGTGAGTTTCAGAATGCAAGAGAAAAGGGGAGGTATTTGGAAAGATAATGAATGAAAATTTTCCAGAAATGCTGAAATCTACAGATTCAGGAAGTTCTGTAAATCAAAAACTGTAAATGCACACATATACACACACAAGAATCATATTTAGATACATAAGAATAGAAAGGTTTGATACCAAAAATGTAGAGAAGATTTGTAGAATACTTCAGAAATAAAAGATAACTCACCTGAAAAAAAAAAAATTAGATGACAGAAACCAATCAAAGTTTCCTGGAATCATAAATGTGTTGAGAAAGAAAACTTGGCAGCCTGTCATTGTTTATGAAGTACATGTGAGTGTGTAAGAACATGTATTAGAAAAACTGACAGAAAATAATCACTTAATAACTGCATTAGACAGGGTTTTCCAGAGAAACAGTACTAACAGAAGATAGATAAATTATAGATAGATACATAGATAGATAGATAGATAGATGTAAATGTTAAAACTTTTATTATTAGAATTTGCTCACATGACTTTCAGGCTTGGCCGTCTGAGTTCTGAAGGGCAGGCCACAAGTTGGAAACTCAATGAAAGGTAAAGTTAAGTTCCCCAGGAGAAGAAGGTTAGCTGAAGTAAAGATAGATATTCTCCTTTCTGACTACTGAACTCCTCAGTGTAGCCTTTAAGGCCTCCAACTGACTGGATGAGGGGCTCCTCTCATTGCTAAAGGCAGTTTCCTTTGTTGCTTATAGATGTCACCAGCCATAGATTCAATCAACTGACTAACGATTTAAGTCCATCTATTAGTGATTCTCAGAGCAACAATCAGACCAGTGCTTGCTTGACGAAACAATTGGACACCATAACCTAGTCAAGTTGACACATGAAATTAACCATTGAAATAACACAGAACTTCACTAAAGGAAACTCCAAATATTTCATTTCAGATAGATGCAAAGTGTTAGTGGGGATTACTAAGGTGAAAAAAAGAATGACAGGCAAAGAAATCAGAAAGTACTTGGCCAAATATTTTTAATAACTACAAAAGAGTAATAAAATACTTTCTGTGTTAAAAAAAACAAGATATAATAAAATATATGAAAATAAAAGCATATACTATGTAACTTAATGTTATCTAAGGTTCTAGAAATTTCTGGAAGAAGATTCAACATAATGATTGAACTCAGACTTTGATAACCTATACATAATTTTAAATATTTTAGAGTAATTGCTAAAATAAAAGCAATTGAGTATGTATAAGTCAAACTCCTAGAGAGAGAAAAGACAATGAGAGAAAATACTTAAAGAAGATAAGAATGGAGAGGAAAAAAACACTTAAAAGAAAAGTCAGAAGAGTCAGAAAATAAAGTATACATGGATAAAATTAGTAATTACGCCAAATATAAGTAGAGTAAGTATGGAATAAGTGTCCATACAGGTAAAGATTGTCAGGTAGGAAAAAATCTATTAATGGAATAAATGCTTTAGTAGTTAAATATGTCAGATGGACAGAAAATGAAATACATATGAAACATAGAAACATAAGGCTAGAGAAATTTTGTTAGTAAAGCACAACACAGGCAATTCTAAGAAAATAAAGAGGAAAAGTACACTGTTAATATTGCACAAAATAAATTAGTCACTATGTCATAATAAAATATCCATTCCCTGAAGAAGATGTAAGAAACCTAAATGTGTACAAGCCTAATAATATAGTATAATTATAATGTCTTAGTTTCTTATGGTTTCTGTAAAAACTATTTCAAACTTGGTGGCTTAAAATAACAGAAATTTATTGTTTCTCAATTCTGAAGGCCAGAAGTCCAAAATCACCTTGGACTGAAATCACGGTGTCAACAGGGTCACGCTGCCATTGGAGGCTCTATAGGAGAATCCATTCCTTGCGTCTTCCAGCTTCTGGTAGCTGCTGGCGTTCATTGACTTGTGGCTGAATCTCTCCAATTTCTGCCTCTGTGGTCACATCACCTTCTCCTCTGTGTATCTCTTTCAAAGTTCCCTTTAATAAGGACACATGAGATTGCATTTAAAGCCCACCCATATATATTTATTTAATCACATAAACGAAGTCCTTTTTTCCATAAAAGGCAGGAGTTCTTAACAAAGGGTCCATGAGCTTGAATTGAAATTCAAAAAAATATTCTTCTTGTGGGGACATAGTGCAGGTGTGATATTTTTATTAAATAATACACAGTATAGCGAGGACTTAGTAAGGGGTCCCTGGTTTTCACCTGACTGGCAAAAGGAAACGTGGAACAGTTTCCAGGGATTAGGACATGGCTATATTTGGTGGAATATTATTCAGCTTACCATGATCCTGTGTGTGTGTGTATGTGTGTGCAACAGCAATTAGCAAAACTAAAAGCAGAAATGAAAATATCTTACCACGATTGCAAATTCTTGAAATATGGATCTCTCAGTAACTGATAAATCAAACAGGCAAAAATTGAAAAATGATGTAACTGTAATACAATTATTTAGAAATCAATTATATGTCTCCAGGAAAATATGGGTATCTGGGCATGAAGAAAATTAAAAACTAATGGATAGAAATAAATAGAAATAAAATAGAAAAAAAATAAGGATCAAAGAAGAAAATAGAACATTTTTTTAAATTAGAAGCAAAAAAATAAGGAAAATGCCATATATCAACATTTGTGGTTCACAGCTAAAATGGTATTTACAGCAAAATGTGTCTCTTTATATGTATACATTAGAGATAGGAAAGTTAGGATATAATAAAAACAAAAGCAGAAATTATTGAACTGGAAAAGAGAAAAGAAATAGAAAATATCCAAAATGCCAATACTGTCTTCACTGAAAATTAATAAAATAAAACAACATCTGGAAACGATTAAGGGAAAATTTTTAAAAAATGATCTCCAGTGAAAAATTGGACAAAATAGTCATTTGCAAAGATTAAATAAAAAGTTAAAAGATGTGCAACATTTCTAACTCTCAGGGAAATGCAAACCAAAACCAAAATGAGGTACCATTTCACAACATTAGAATGTCTGCTATTACTAAAATAAGGGAAATTACAAGTTGGAGAGGATGTGTAGAAATTAGGAACATTCATTTATTGGTAGTGGAAATGTAACATGGTGAAGCCACTGTGGAAGATAGTTTGTTGGTTCTTCAGAAAGTTAAGTAGAGAATTACTATATGACCTGGAATCTACTACTAGGTTTATATCCCAAATAATTTAAAGCAGGGGCTTGAACAGATATTTGCACATTTAAGTTCATAACAACATTATTCACAATTGTAAAAAGATGAAAGCAACCCAAGTGTCAATCAATGGATGAATTGATAAATACAATGTGGTATATACATACAATGGAATATTAATCAGCTGTAAAAAGTAATGAAGTCCTCATACATGCAGCAACATAAATGAACCTTGAAGACATCATGTTGAGTGAAATAAGCCAGACACTAAAGGACAACTATAGTATTTCACTGTTATTAAATAATTAGAATAAGCAAAGTTATAGAGTCAGAATCTAGAATATATGTTATCAGGGGATGGAGGGATAGGGAATGGGAAGTTAGGCTTAAATTATTGCAGGGTTTCTATATGCAAGAGTAGATATGTTTTGGTAATAGATGGGGATGATGGTAGCAAAACATTGGGACCATAATTAATAGCACTGAGATATATGTCTGAATATAGTTAAAAGGATAAATGCTAGGTTGTATATGTGGTATTAGAGTACTTTTTAAAAAAATACATGGAATTGTGCTGCAAAGGTGATTGAACAATGGATAATAGTCAACAGTACAATCATAAAAATGTGCTGTCATCAGTTGTAACAAATGTTCTTCACCAATTCTTGGTATTAGTAGATTTGGTACTGTGTGGGATTCCTCTATTTTGTTCATAACTGTTCTGTAATCCCACAACTTATTTAAAATTTTTTAAAAAGGTGTCAAAAATTTTGAATTAGCATACCTGAAACACTTATATTACTATTCAATAATTTATCAAACTTGACTCAAGAGGAAGGCAAAACTAATTAATCTTATAATTATTAATTAAATTGAACTATTATTTAAAGTCTTATGAAAATTTAAAAACTACCCTGTATGTTTCTTCCAGTGAATTCTATCTGTTTTATTTTATTTTATTTTATTTTATTTATTTATTTTTTTTAAGAATTAAAAAAAATTTTAATACAGTTCAAATCAGCACATCTGGTTCATTTCAGCTCTTTCACTGCCAAACCTGGGGGCAGGGACTGCTTCAGTTTCTCTGCCTTCTCTTTGTCTGTGATGACCAAAGTATAAAGATATCTGCTGCAGCGAACTTTAAATTTCACATTATCCTTATTTTTCTTGATCTTGACAGATTTGGCATCCTTTCGCCTCGCTGTGAGCAGGAAGTCCTTGATTTCCTCTATTTTGCGAGGCATGGTGACGAGGTGCGCTGGGAAGCGGGCGTGGACCGGCACAGCGAACGGTGAGAAGCCAGGACGGAAAAGCTCTATCTGTTTTAAGGAACACATAATTACAATCTTCCTCAGACTATCCCAGAGCCTTTGATTTATTTCAGAAGACTATCATAATCTTGACCCATGCCTGATAATGACATTATCAGATAGAAAATTATATGCTAATTTCATTCATGACAACGGATGTAAAATTTTAAAATGAATCACTTGTAGTATGAATCTGATAATAAAGTTGGATTCATTCCTAGAATGCTAGGTTGATTTAACATTAGACAATTAAGAAATGTAATTCTCTATCATGTTAAAAGTAGAGTAATTCATGTGCTCACTTAAAAGTCACAGAAAAAAGGCAATGTTTTCATAAAAGTTCAATCAATTTGTGATAAAAGTTTTATTCTAGCTATTATAGGGTATTTCCATACCTCTCCTATTGTTAAGATCCTCTATTTGTATAATAGATTCAAAATAATATTTGTTATTTCTCATTCACTTAACAGTTTAGGGTAGGATTCACATTGCTAAGTAGGTCTTCCTCTAGATACCTGAGAGATCATTTGCTTTGACATCTTCGTCATGGGGCATTTAAATAGGATGATGTTTAATTTCCTTGGCTGCTCAAGCAAGTAACATGCAATGGTTTGACCTGACCAATAGGAATTTATTGGCTCATGGTTCTGAAGCTAGGAAAATTCCAAATTGAGGCATCATCTAGGCCATGCTTTCTTCCCAAAGTACTGGTGTTCTGGGGCTGGCTGCTGGTGAGCCTTGGTCCTGGACTCCTCTGTCAAGGCAAATGGTGGCCTCTCATTGCCTCTCCCTTCTCTTCTGGTTTCTGGTGACCTTCAGTTCTTGCTTCATGGACTTCTCTCTATCTGTCTGAATTTCATTCTGCTTTAAAGGACTCCAACAATAGGATTAAGACACCTTCTGATTGAGCTGGACCACCTCTTAACTGAAGCAGGGTTATCAAAAGGTCCTACTTAGAATAGTTCATACCCACAAGAATGATTAAGTACAAAAGCATGTTATTCTTGAGTATATAGCTCCAAAACACCACAGATGATTATATAATGTATTATTCAAAATGGAATATCTTTGACAGTGACAGGGGAAACTATTGATAATTTTTCTAGGACTGCAAGCTTAAATCATATTTGCCCCTAACAAACTGGAATGTATGGTCATCCTTCAAAAGGTCCATCTTGTCACAGCCATTTCCACCTTTAAGACTGGTCAAAGAAGATGAAGAAGAGCATAAAAAAATTTACATGAGAAGTATTAATGAGAAATCCTGGGAATAATATGCTCACTCTTAATCATCTTCATTTGCTGCAATTTGGTCCATCACTTACTGAACTGCAAGGCTGGCTAAAAAAATTGGTCAAATTTTCTGCCCATAAAGTAGGAAATGATAGATTTTCATTAACACCTAGGAGTCTTTGCCACACACAACGTAGGATATCAGTAAAAATATGGAGAAAATATTATATATTATTATGAAGTATTAAGAGTAATGACTCGATGGAGAACAAAACAGGACTGTCCAATTCTTATCAAGTACATGCATTTGAAGTGCTGCTCAATAGACAGGTGAAATACAAAATACAAAGATTGGCACTTACAACTATTATTTACAAATAATGTGACCTTTCATAGCAAACCATAAAAGACTATACATAAATCATTAGAAATTGGAGAGTTTAACATGGATTCTGCATAGAAATTGAATATTATAAAAAATTGCATTTCTTTACAACAATAAATAATTACAATTAGATTATATTTAATATATCAGTTTATGAATAAATCTAAGGTTGTACAATATCAGTATGGAAAATATTCTAAAACTTTATTAAAATATATTAAAACCTAACTAAATGGAAGTATTTAACATGTTAATGATGCATTAAAACACTTTACATTAAAATGCCAATGCTCTAGAAATTGCCCAATCAATTTGGTAAAATTCAAATTCAATAAAATCATTTAAAATATGCATAGTGGCACTATTAACAATTTCCAAAAGGTGGAAGAAACCCAAGTGTCTGTCAACTAATGAACTGATAAACAAAATGAAGTATATACATACAATGGAATATTATTCAGCCCTAAAAAGTAATGAAGTCCTGATATCATGTCGAGTGAAATAAGCCAGACACAAAAGGACAAATATTGTATGATCTAACATATAGGAAGTAAGCAGAATATGTATATTCATAAAGTCAGAAACTAGGAGTTACCGCAGGGCCAGGTGGTGTGGGGGGGTAGGGAAGGGGTAATTAATGTTTAATTGGTACAGAGTTTTGGTTTGGGGTGATGGAAAAATTTTGGTAATGCATGATGGTGATGTAGGTAAAACTTTTTGAATGTAATCATCACTAATGAATTGTATATTTGAAAAGGTATAAAAAGGAAAATTTTGGAAAAGTAAAAAAAAAGCACCACACTAGTTTAAAATATTAACAACAAGGAAAACTGTAAAAACAGTAATTAAAAATCTGCAAATATTTTTCATGATAGTCTGAATCTTCATCTATCATCTATCTATCTATCTATCTATCTATCTATCTATCTATCTATCTATCTA